>JAQFYM010003006.1:0-20500 GCA_034694785.1 Agrenia bidenticulata | reverse complement strand
AGACCATGTGTGCAAAATTTCAAGTCAATCGGACTAGTTTGAAGAGAGTTATCGTGATGACGGACAGACAGACGGACGGACGGACAGACAGACGGACACTGACATGATCCTATAAGCCCTTGGAGTCGGGCTAAAAAATGTATTATAATCCACTACATCTTACAAGACAAGTTCCAAGTCCTCACACTTAAAAGCCTTAAAGGGACAAGACTTAACTATGAACCAAGAAAGGTTTTTCTGACGCTGCACACACAGACAATTTTTTTAAAACTAATTTTCCATCCCAGCTAATTCAATCTGAGTTAACCTCAGCTAGATTTTCTGTTTACATTCCCATACCTGAAAACTAAAGTCCCCGTCCTCAAGATTCCAAGGGCTATAGAGGGACTTCTCCGGTTATAACCCTCTCTGGTCTCGTTCTTATGGCTCCGACGGTGGTGGTCGCTGGTATGGTGATGTGTGCTTATGATAGATGTAATTATTTCCTCTTCGTCTTCCTCTTTGGGTCTATTATTATGAATATTATTAGATTACCATATCCCGTCCCTTGTTAACGGCGTGAAAAGTTTTTCCGAGAGCACAACTTTCACCGGATTTTTCCAGATGGAGAAAGTATAAAGTGGTGGTTGGTGGTGGGGGTACTTGCCAACTTCTCAGATCTTCTTCCCGTTCCTCCGCTCCGTTTCACTTGCACAATTAAATAACTTTTATGTACGGATATAAGGGGAATTCCATATCATCTCTACACGCACTCACCATCAACTCCTAGACACTCATTTGTACAGAGAGAGATCCTTTAGAGAATAATAGATTTGGGTCCAGGAAAGTGGAGAAGAGTGTTTAAGGAATCTAAGTTGATATCATTGTTACTAGATCACCTCAAAGGGTTATGACTTTTCTTGTAATCTTTTTGTCATAGTTATGCAAGGGGGGGGGTTTGAACTTTGACTACGATTTTAACAGAGTCGTTGTTTTAATAATGCCTCAAAGTGTTCAAGTCCAAATTTTGCGAGGCTGGGAATTGTGTTTAGTGAAGCGTAGGGAATTCCCACAAGGAACAATTTAGTTGGGAGCACAAGTTTACTTTCAAGTTTATCGAGGAAGTCAGAGTGAGGCAGGGAGAGACTGGAGCTCCATAAATAATTACAAGTCTTTCTCAGAAGTCGGGGTGGAATTTTTTATATTATTTTCGAAAAAATGTTTTAATCGAAATCAGCCAAGGGTTATTTCAAATCGACTTTTGCTGCACTTGTCATAGATCTTTTGAATTTATTTCATCTCCAGCAAAGTGGAATATCCCATCTATGTTTATAGAGAGAGATGAGATTTATAGATTCTTGTCCACCACTGCCCTTGGATCGGAAAGGTTACTCTTGTCACACATTTGAAGACAGAGAAGAAAAAAAAAACTTGGTTAGCTTAGGTTGACTTTAGGATCGGGTTTGCCACTTGAGATTGTTTTGAAGAGTAATAACTGTATTTATTATCTATAACTCTATAATATAATATGTTAGCACAGGAAAGTATGTACGGATTTTCATGGATAAAAGCACCAGTTCTAGATAGCTGGACAAGTAGTAATAATAATATTATTATTATCTCTCTTCTGGAGCTTTGTGATCTCTAGATGTGACTGAAAGGGAAGCTATTGAAGGAATGAGAGTTTAGAGAAGAGCAGTTTGCTATTTGGTCTGTCTCAAAGTATTTCGAATGGGGCAAGGATATATGCTGTGCACTTTTGGTTGAGAGAGACTTCTGACTCCAGTTCTACCCGAATCCAGCACCAGAATGCCCGGTTTCTTGGTCCATAGCCATCTCACAGGGACGGTAGTGTTTTTACCCAAATCTCTCTTTAGAAGATGATGTTTTTAGGGGGAACGCAAGCGCTGCTCTTCATATAAGTAAGATTTTGCTGGGAGAAAGTACCAACTACAGTTACAGTTCGTACCCTTTTTTCGGGGCGTTTAAAGAATTAGCTTTAGGAATTGGAAAATAGATCAAATTTTGATTTTTTCCCAACTACAAAAAAATAGTGTGGACTGTTAACAAGGTTTTTTTAGTCAAAGTTGTGATTTATGGGATTTGTGGGATTTATTGTGTTTGCTTGGGGTTGCTTTTATTTATCCGCTAGATGGCACCACAATAAATCACGCCACAGTTCAAGGATACATTGCTGTGCTCCCATAAATCACAGTCTCAAACCCCACTGTGATTATCACACCGAAACGGAAACGCTGAATATAGAGACTTAATAGTAGAAGAATGCCTTAGATTTCTCAAGACAAGTCTGTGTGATTTTTTTTTCTCCTGTAGAATATTCTTGATTTCTGTACCAACTCCTAAATCTCAAGATGACCCAGATGAAATTACGAGATTTTTTCCCATACAAACTCAGACACATTCATACATCTGTACACTCAGACATCCTTCTCTTGGAGTATCTGTCATGTATTATTATTATAAATTAAGTGTATCAAAAAAATCCCGTCACATCTACACAGTACTACAGAACGAGACTACAAACTTCCATCCGTTGAAGCTCCTCTATACCCGATCCACACACACTACTGGACGCGAGTACAAGAGAAGATTGTGTCGTAGCAAGTTTTTTATATTCTCGTACTGACATAATTTACGTCGATTGTGTCTCCTGGAACCTTCCTCCAATTCCTTATCCTATTAACTTTGGGGGCTGAAAATCTAAATACCTACAATACAACTGGAGAAGGAGCATGGAGTCTTCAGGGGACTTGGTCTCTGAACAATCAAGCGAGCATTATTAACCCATAGTATAGTACCCGGGTAATATATAACACTCGGGTATCATTTATATATTCCGATACAAGGTAAGGAATCCAGAACCCTTGTTCCAAGTCTCTGTTGTCGAGCGTTGTTGGGAGTTGGGCTCAAGAAGTTATAAAAGTTGTACTAGAATTTAATACAATCCATGCAACTTCCGGTCTCTTGGGATGACTTCCTTGAACTCAGTTTAAATTCAAATTTACAGCATTGCATCCAAGGAGTTGGGACCGGCTATATTTATTTTGTACAGGTGTGGGCTCTGTGTACAAAAAAAGATATTATCGGACCCGGCAAGTTTTCCGGGTATGAATTTTAGGACTTTTAACAAAAAAAATTTCCTGTAAATGTGGAAGGTATTTTTATGCCTTGGTGATACTTCACCTTCACGTCACGTTCACGGTCGTTAAACAGGAGATGTAAATGGGAATTCAATCTTGCAAAAGGACCATTCAGTAGAAACTTCCCGGCAAACGTTAAAGGTGACGTTAAAAAATAAAATAAATTTTTTAATGATATGGATAAAAAAGGCCTGGACACCGACGTTGAATGTGACGTGAAGGTGAAGTATAATCGAGGCATCGGAGTTTGTTATGGGATTTCCAAAAACTACTTTTGGTTATTTCCATGTAATTAGACTGATCGAGGCAAGGCCTGTTCCGATTTTAATGGTTCTTGAAAATTTCACAACAGCACTTTAATGAACTGTTATTTGATCTTATTTGGGAAATGGTCAGACTATCATAATATAAGCCGGTATCTGCGATCTGCATATAAAAACTTTCCGTGCCTTTGGGGCACTAATTTCCACACATTTGATTTCATCTATGCAATTTGTTACGAAATCCAAAGAATTTTCACAGTTTCTTTCAAAAGTCAGTAATAGTTGGGATTAAAAAAAACCAATCTCTACTTCTTTTCAAAACAATGATCTGCTTCCGCAAAATAAATCCTAAAAAACTAAAATAAAATCTCATTATAAAACAGGAACAAGTATTTGAGTTTGGGAAGCATAATGGATGCATAACCAAGCCTTAGAAATTCCCCGAATAAATCGGCCCACATAATAAATCCACGGCTCTGATTTCCATCGGAATTCCCAAACCGGTTGAAAACAAAATTCGGTGTTCCTTCTGATTTTTTTCTTACCCAAATGGATTTTGTACTTAGCTCAATCTCCTCTAGTAACATCTCCTGACATTTCGTATTCCGATTTCGTCTCCCCAACTAATTTTTCTGTCAGCTCTTGACAACTTTGAAAAAGGAGGAAAAACAGGACAGGGCAAGGATGATATGAAATATACAGTATTGCCAGTATTGGATATCTCCTTCAATTTAAATACGCTTGCTTGCTATGTTTTGTATTATTTTTTTTTGCCTAGTAGTGACTTTCGGTTTTTAGTTTTACCAACAGCGAAGGCTACTTAAAAATTCCAACAGGGCAACCATTTCTTAACAACATATGACAGGGTATTTGAGAGCATATACGTTGTGAAACATAACTCGGTCCCTATTCAGCTACTATGCAGGGATCTTGACGGAGAAATTCTTGATCTTGTGTAGAGTAACGATATGATCTCTAAATCCAATCTCCACTGGCAATCACCGTTTCCTTTGAACACGCTTTACATCCAAAAAAACCCAATCACAAACAAGAATTGGATAGAAATATTTGTGTGTATATCCGTCACACTTTGAACCTGATGCCCCTTCGTACACACTCAATGCTAAAGTCGCACATTGCCTCAGGTGTACTGTTTCAGTCAAGGCGAAATAATAAATATACCTTTCGAACGTCTCAGCGATGCCCGTTATGGCGGGTCCGATTATTATTTGTTATGAATTTCTGTCGTGTCAGCGATGCCCGTTATAGCGGGCACCGACAGCTAGTAGAGTGTGAGAAACGGTTTCGATTGGTATGTGGTATTAAATGAGTTTTATGGACTTTGAGGTTGTAGCGGTTTTTGAGGGGGTTTGAACCAATTATGCTAATTTCTCTCGTATGTAGCAGCTCTCATTTAAAAACTGTATTATAACCAATGTGGCGTAATACTATTTAATTTATGCAACCCTTATGCAACCTTTCCTCTAGTTTGAATGAGTTGGCTTGTGCCGGCAATTTAAAACCTTAAAATTTCCATGCATACATAATAGAAATGGTTGGTCCAGAGGGCCGAGTAATCTTAATTAGGTCTGTGCTTGAAAATATTTTAAATAGCCGTGCCGAAGCAGTAGTTTACATACCGAGCTTGTTTATTCATTAAACCTCTGAGGATAAATAGACAATTTAGAAAAGGATGGAGATATGCCTTATCATTTGTGCCTTTGACTTTGAGGGTCCTCATAAATTGTCCCTTTTGACTTATCCTTCTCCGTGCAATGGGAAACGTAGAAGAAGATCAGAGCAGTCAGGAAACTGGTGGGATGATAGGTTTGACAGGATTTAGTATAATCGGTAGTAACCTTCTGCCTACATGGCTATTGAGTGTAATGTAACGAGAGTCCAAGCAGGAGAAGTCATTAAGATAAAATTCATGGAGGAATGGACCACACTTATCTGCCTTCATGGATATGAGGGGGACACTAAGGACGGAGGGACAATCTTCTCGGTTTAGTCGATTGTCCCTGACTTCATTGCCACAGCGGGTATCAGCAAGGTTCCTCAGAACACTGGGCTTTTCTGGAGTTTAATACTCAGACCCTTTAGAATATCAATAATATAAATAGCTTCTGATACCCTGGGAACTAGCAGACCATCCCGTGAAGTTCTCAATCCCCTTACAGTCCTATCCCTCTTAACTAGCCCAGAAGTGTGCACAGTCACAAGGTCAGCCTTACAAGCATTTGCATCTCCATAGAAGATCAAAGACTGTTGACAGCTAAAAAGAACCCGGTGTACTGAACCCTGCGGTTGAGAGCTAATCCAAGGAAGCCCCCAATAGGCGTCTTACTCTGATACATTTTATATAATTGTAGAGCCGTACACCCCCAACTCTACCAGGGGGCAGTATATAGTACTAGTGAGTACTAGTGTTAGTTGAATAGATTCGATGAGTGTCTTTGGTGTATTTCCAAAAAATTTCTCTATCCCCTCTACGGCCTAAACTCTGGAGTCTAGAGTAGGCTGAGTAGGCTGTAGTATATAGGATTTAAGACGATATTTTCCCATAGCAGTCAGTGTGGGTCTAATTCTGATACTGAAAGTGAAAGTGGGCTAAAAAAAACACAAGAAGTTTCCGTTGAGATAGACCAGTCTTGACTTTTCCTCCATTCCATCTCATTTCTTTTCTCATCACGATGTGCGACCAAAAACTTGGCTCGTATATAACCCACAACTACGTCAAGATCATCCACTACACCCTTGTTCACTAGCAACTTCATGTCCCCCCCCCCCCGTTCAAGAGGTTTCGAATGTGTGGGGCCCAGCGAGATGCTAGTCCAATGCAGCATTACTATTAATACATAAGTCCAGCTGCACTATATACTCTCTGTAATCTTGTTGATGAGGCTCTTTGAGCTTGAGCAGGTTCTATCATGGTTCTATAGACTTTTTAGTAAGCAACCGCAATCTCTCAAAGAGATGTACTTTGCAAATCAAAAATCTCGAGAGTTGATGGCAATTTTCTTGACATTATAATATATGTTGAATTATACTAATATATGCGTATATAGCATCTGGACAAGTTTGGTAAGTCTTTGATCGTTTCACCTTACCGGGTACATGCATGGTGGGATTTATGTATTGGACTCGTTCCGGCTCAAAGGTCGATAATTATATAAAGTGGCTATGATTTGCGAGATGTCGAGATTAATCAGGGGCGGCTAGGACTAATGTGAATGCATGAGTTGATTGCGGATATAGTTACAATGAGTTAAATTATAATGAGGAAATGTAGTCCAAGTGATGGTTACAAATGACCTAGTTTTTGGACCTTGAGATTTGCATATAGAAATTAGATTGGAGTTCATCCTTTGGTTTATTGTCTAACACATAGTATTTGTTTATGAAGGTATATAGGATTTGTTTCCACCAAATTCATAAATACAATAGCATCAAAATATATCTCTCTGATTTAACTTGAGACAATCAATGCAAGATTAGCAAAGGATTGGAGAATGTTATTATAACTTTAAGTCATGAAGCAATCAGTACTGTCCATGTCCACACTATATACGTTCCATGACAAATCAAGAACACCAATTCGATAAAAAATTTAATATACGATAAACAAAGGCCTTTGAGTGTCTTCAATTTTCAAAGGCCTTCGGTTTCAGAAGGATTATAATTCATCAGTAAAGAAGAGTAAAGGTCAGCTCTGGTTCCTTTAAAAATTACACATGACATATCGTCTGAAGAGATGATTGATAAATGCTAGATCCTCAAATTCGAACTGAAAAATGTATTTAAATATTAACTTAAATAATTTAAAATCCCTTCAAAATAAATCATTAAGCTAGACCAAAGTTACGGGTTTCAGTACACCCTGAAAGATTTAAATACTTTCGTATTTGACAGCTTCTTAAAATGGACTGCCGTTATAATAATGCCACCCATGCTAAATTTGATCGAACCACACACACAGCAGAAAACACCATATACCTTGTCAATCTTTTAATTCAACTACTAAAAGTCACATGTGTTTGTAATTCTTAGTCATTTTGATGTCAAGTCCAAGAAGAACTAATTTTCTAAACTCTCTCTCTCTTTTTGTGACTACTGTGGACTGTTAGAAAGTTTGTAGTGTTTCAAAGGAAACCACAAGCTTTTTAATATCCCAGGCCAAACTTAAGACTAGCAAGACCCTAGAGTTGCACTTCTGCTTCAGGCCAGAGCCTTTTATAACAAAACGAAGAGAGGATGATGATTATGGCCAGGGGAGGAGATTCTAAATAAGAAGAGCTTATAGTAAAACTCTAGGGGTGAAAGCCACATCTAAATTTTAATCAAACGTGTGGGACCAATTAATTCTGTAGACACTGAGCAGGGGAGGGGAGTCTATTTGCCTATTTGTAATATGGTTGGTAGTATTTTATTTTTACAGCTACGCGTCTACAGGCCCATTCTTAGGCCACTGTTCATAAGGACATTTTTGTAGTGGGAATGGTCGATTTTTTCAGCAACGTCATGATTACATACATCCATGGCCTCTTAAAGATAGTAAATTGAATGAGCAAAAAGTCCCGAGTCTATTTTAAATGTTTTGATATTAACTTTTTGAAAACAATCAGTGGCAGTAAGACGGTTGTTCAATAGAATCTGAGTTTTCCATCCTTGGAAACTAAAGTTAAGAGGGATGAAAGGGGAGTTAGAAAACAGTTCCATGACTATTGCACTTATTAATTTACAATGACACCCTATAAACTCCTTTATAAGACGAAAGTTCCAAGATCCCCAAACTTACTCGGACTACTAAAGATAAAGTCCAAGGTGAATTAATTGTCTACAAAGAGGGCACAGCCGACCGGCCAGGCCTCGCAACTGAAACTCTCCTTCGTCAATAAGGGTTTAGAAATTTGTGAGGAACAAGTTGGGAAAGTTGTAAGATTTAGCCGTGTATCCATTGCAGAGCTAACCCAGGCTACTATAATCATCACTCAAAGTCTCAGTATCCAAAGTTTTGAAGAATCCATTCCATCACTATCACTTTTCCATGTCATGTCATGTCATGTCATGTCAAGCCCAACTATGCCTAAGTCACTTATGTTGCAAAAACATCCAAACAAAATGGCTCCACAAAGTTGGACACAAACTTTGGGCTCCAATGACCATTTCCTCTCCAAATTCGGCATCTCAAATCCTCCGGGCTTTTTACTTTCATGTAAGTCAAACTTACATGGAATCGTGTCCTTCGGCCGTAGAGCACCCCGAGGGCTTTTAGTGACTTCGGAGAACCTCTGCACAGGGCCATGTTTGACTTTGGACAAGTGCGACATAAGTTTTATTTTAGCTTGAGACAATAACAGATTTTTGTCTATAGGGTAAGTGCGAAGGATGACATTATTAATGAGTACTGAGTAAATGTTTTCAAATGGGACGATGACTTTGAGATTAAAGTTTTGGAGGAGTGGAGAATGTTATAAAACGTTGATTTACGTTCGTTACGCAAAAATCCGAATTTTTTTTAAAAATCCCCACCCCCCAATCTCCTCCCACGTTACGTAATTTATGAACAGCGTTTCGAAGAAAATCCATATTCTCATTCTCGATAATTAATCTAAACCGTTGGAGAAATCTCAATTATACTTCCTGTCCCGTTTTATTTGAGTCGTTGTCCGTGATTTCTAGATCATGCTTCAACTTCACGTCATACTTTATTAAAGCCGTTGTCCGGGATGTTCGGATTATAATTTCCCTCCACGCCCCGTTTAACGTCGTTGTCAGAGAAGTTTGTATTGGAATTGTATTCTCATTTGAATCTCCTGGGAACTGCCCGTGAACGGGAAGTGTAATCGAGATTCGTGACAAATGGGCTTGTATTCAAATGTTCTACAGTAATGATTGTTTTTTCATTTAAATCTACTGGAAAACTGCAGCAAATATGACGTTAACGTAGAATCGAGTGATTTAAAGTTAAATTAAAAGTTATTTTTTAAGTTTTTAGGTTTCATTGTCTGAATGTGTTTTTAAATAAGAAAAAATGACAGAACTTTTCCAAGTGAAAAGTAACTTGGGATTAATCTTTGCACTTTCTGTCATTTAGTGTCTGATTTAACGAGATTGTAGAATTGTTGGAGAATATAACGCAACGCTTTCCCTTCGGCTACACTTTCACTAGCTTATAAAGGACAGAGAGCTAAGCTGTAAATGCTTCTAGTATTCTGCTATATAAGTAGAATCCCAATATCACATTCCCTGATGGCTCATACGCTTATGTAAAGATGTGGTTTTTTGATGTTAAGGAGAGTATTAAGTTACCATAGGCGCCTCTGTTCTAGAGTTTGGGGGAAAGCGTTGAACTAACTGATAGTTTAATGATGGCCCATTCTTCTCCTGCCTTCTTGAACTGTGGTCATGTGACGGGTAATGATTACCACATGAACTATTATTATTATGACCTGTATATCTATATGTACTAACTACTAGGTAGCTGTTTACAGGGTGCGGGTGGGAAAGTCTTGTGGTTTTATACTGTGCAGAAGCAGATGACGAAAAAATACACTGTGGCTTGAGGTGTACCTTCTGATGCTTGGGGATGAAGAAAAAGGGCTGTGATGGACCTCCGATGTAGCATGATTTTTGTGATTTAAAAAACATTTAAATACAATCTCTCTTTCATATTAGCTCATGCGTAACATTACATGAGAAACTAATTGACACGTTTTCAAAAAACAAACACAAAAAAAATGAATGGTCCATGACAGCCCCTTTTCTCCAGTCGCCTACTTCCAAAGTTACATCTCAAGCCACAGCATGTAAGAGATATCCTGCCTGCTTGCCAATCATTAGAATTCACTTTGTGTATCTTACTCACGTTAAAAAATTATGCAAGAATAACTTCAGCCAACGTATATGTCAAAGGCAAAGTATAAATTTGGTGTAAGTCAATATTGAATGTTTTTTATTTAAAAAATTCAATTTTTTCGTTACACCCTGTAAACATGTATGATTTGTATGAACGTCCTTTAAAAATCCAACTCCTTCCAGTTTATTCATCTTCATCATCATCATTATCATCATCATTTCTACCATCATCGTTTTTCTCTTTCACGCTTCGTTTCATATCATTCCTACTCCCTATAGATATATGCATGAATATATACACAGGACTTGGAGCTGAAAGCTTGGACATTATTTTTTATGGATAGGAATGATTTTATGACCCCTAGGGGTAAACTTTCAAAAGTCCAACCTCGTACGGACTCATAGATCCCGAAGCCTGGAAGTCATAAAGGTTTTCTATTTGTCATTTTCCAGACGCTATGCCTATGCTTATAATATTGACACATTTCTGCATCTATCTGTATAAATCCTTTCTCTGTATAGTTTGTAAGAAGATGACTTATTCGATGGATAGGACGGATATGGCTAGTATTAATTTAAATGGGTTGGCTGATTGACATTTAGCTTGAAAAACATATTCAAATGTCAGAGCAAATAAAATTCGTATTTCCTTTATTATCAAGCTTGCAGATTCACGTATTCTTTACTGTGCAGTGCAGAGTTATCAAGTGAAATTTTATTTATCTCGTGGCTTGGACGTGTGAAGCCATTTTGTGAACTCCGACTGCCATGTTTTGACATTTTTTTGCTAACTACTCAACAAGGTAAAATTTAAACGATATTACTGTATTGTAAAAGCTGTTTATAGCTATAAAGTGAATTACTCTGAGATTGCTAAATAGGGATTTAATAAAACCACTAAAAAATTCTTTACACAGTGAAACTCTATTCTTAAAAACACATACTAGATAGATGAATAATATTTAATTTATGCAATCATTAAAATTAATGTAACGATTGAATTAAACCTTGGAATAGCCAACCTCATGAAGATGTCGTCAAGGAAGAATCCAGAAAGCAGTGTCTAGACTCTGATCAAACACTTACATTGTAATGTAAGCTAGCTAACAACCAAATACGCTTCATAATAATTCTATTAGGAATACAATGAATACACGCCAATGAAATGAGAAGTTTATACAAATGAGCTCATGCTTGATGATCTTGAGTTTTTATGAGAAACCATTTTATATATTTAATAGATTTAAAACTAATTCTGGATCATTTAAAATCTCTTTTATGTTAAAAAAACATACACCAAATTAAATTTTCATAGAAAATTAATTACTTCAAGCTACAATCGACAAAACAGCACGTCGTATGCATCAATCTGATTGTGTCTCTTAATTGAAACCAATATCTTGTAACAGAAAATTTGGTGTTATTTTGCATTTATTTTTATTTTTAGAACACGCGTCACTTTAAAAACCTCCAGCCATATTTAATCATTTAAAAGCTTAGCCAGTGTGTAAACATATGGAATCACATGCATGTAATTGATCAAATATATTTACATTGTCCTCTCCTTATAAATTGGTTTTCGTAATCGCACTTAATAAGGTCACCCTCATCACGACATAATTCTGCCGAGTAACTCTACACACGATCAATCAAATATTAGCTTAGGTAAAAAATTATTGACATAGTTAGACAATGGCCCGAAGTTCAACTGCTTAGACTATCTCTAAAGTATTAAACCAAGAGTATATAAACCTTTGGATCCTGCATCGTAATTTGTAAATCTCCAGGAAATTCCAGTACAACCTGAAGCATGAAGTCCAGTTTTGTAATAACCACAGTGTGCCTACTGGTATTCATTGGTACAGCTCACGGGCTGAATGAGACCGAAGTTCGGGAAGAGACTTGCCGAGGACCCCCAGTTGACCGGTCATTTAATTACACTTGGGTAAGTTACTTCAATTATATACTTGAAAATTTATTGATTATTTTTCGAATCTTTATTAGTATATCTTTAAATTTCAGGCAGCAACCGTCCCCCTGTGGTACACGACTCTATGGAGCAAGGGGGATATCTACGGCGTGGCCAAGACTCTAGTAGGAAACTCTGCTTTCGAAGAGATGACAGAATCGGACTTACAAAAAAATCTCTGCTACTTTTTCCGACTATCTGATGGCTATTTCCCCAATTACGGATTTGGGGATAAGGTTTTCAAGACTAAGCTTGTGCCAGTCCCAGCGCGTCCTGGTGTCTGGGATTTGCTTGCAGAGATTTCTGACGGGATTGAAGGTAATTTTTAAATAAAATTAGTGACGCTCATTAGGGTGTTGAGTGGGTTTAAATCGATGGGTTAAATGGGTGGGTTTTAATGGGATTAATGCATTTATACAACTAGGATGAAAGTGGATTCAATGGGTTTATGGATGCTCGCCAGGCTCTTCACCAGTTACTATAATATGTTTTAATTGTATGTTTTTTTAGTTTATGCGGCTACCAGTTATTTGGTTATGACTGACAATGAGTCGTTCTATGCGACTTCTACTATCTATGAAGATGGACTCAAGGGGTTCTCTGTCGCTTCAGTTGGAAAGACATTGCCCGCCGAAACAATCACTAAAATCAAGGAGCGCATGGTGGCTATTGGGTACAAGGAAGAGTTTTTCTTCGAAGTCTCTTACGATGATTGTAGCCCCCCACCAGTATCCATCCAAGGCTACTATAATTAATAATTGTATCCTTTATGAATTTACGAAAGGAAAAATAAAACATGGATCAGAAAACCAAACCAGTATCGCCTTCCGAAATACATGCATAACCGGTGGAGATTAGGGACACCCTGTATACCTTGGTAAGGTAGCTACATTCCAGCGTTTTTCACGGGATGTAAGTTCGGCTATGCAGAATTCACCATAGCTCTGACCCGTAAAGTAACTGACCTCATCATCAACCATTCCAAATCCCCATAAAAGGCACATTTGACCCCATATTTCATTCTACAACCGAGAACCGAGAACCTCCTGACCCAAACTCATATCTGAGGAATAAAAGGAGCCCAGAGTGAGGATAAACCGGAAGGTTGGAAAAGTTGAGAAAGGGCAGACAGAGGGGAACAATAAGGGCTTTCAAATTGTAAATAGGAAACTTCTCTCTCCATGTGAGAGATGTGGATACAAGAGATGAGTCCCTAGGGTCCAAAGACCCTTGTATATAGTTACCCATCCGTAGCCCCCAGAGTCCGTAAAGCCTCATCCAAAACCATTTAGTTGAAGTCTAACAGACATCCGGCGATTACGACCTCCCATCCTTACTACTTAATCCGACCTTGGCTACTTTGTCTCTATTTATTAGAATTTGAGTTGAGGACGAGGAAGTTTAGGAGGGCAAGTCTGTACATTTCTCGCCTCGAGACATAAATTCAATCTCACACAACCCGGGACTTGTTCTGCAAATGTACAAGTTCGGATGTAGCCAGAGACCGCAGCCAGGCAGCCCATTTAAACCTGGAACCTCGGAAATATATTAGGATGGAGCAAGACAGAGTTCCTAGGCTAGTAGTGTGTAGTAAAGGAGATTTGAGAATTGGCAATATATAATAGTAATAATGATCATCACCATCATCATCCTACTACTGATGATCCTCATGATGATGAGGGCACTGGGGAAACGAGGCTGGAGAAACTATGTATCTTCCCCCAAAGTATGTGGTAGTAGGCCGTTAAGGTGAAATTAATATGGGAAATTAGTTTAAATCCAGTTTGATCACTTCCAGACTCTTTTAATCGAACAAATTTGGGATGACTTTGGGAACTGGATTTACACATCTACGTGTCCACCTCCGGAACTTTGGGTTAAGCTTTGTCTTTCTAGTGTTCTGCAACTGAATCTTGATGAAGAAGGTGAACCGTCTCCAATCTTTTTCAAATCGATTCTAGAATTTAGACCAACGTTCTGTAGATGGGCAGTACTAAATACATTCTTGACCTCAGTTGCTATTGCTGCTACTGCTATACTAATCCTATTCAAATTATCGCTTGCTGACAAAATAAAAAACCCTCCGTGACCCAGTAAGTCAGTTTAGTAGGACGCATAATTCAATGTAAATCCTAGTAGTAAGAAGAAGCACTTGACAAGTCTCTTTCAAATCTAATTCCAGTCAAGAAACACTCCACACTGATAGAGAAAATCATTAGGGAATTTCCCAACTCCTCCAGGCAATCAAATCCAGATCGGATCAATAAATTCGTTCACAACTTGTACAAGGGAAAAGAGGATAATCGTCATAATCTCTTATTTCTAAAACGAGGAAATTATCACCGAGGCAAGAGGGTCGTTAGAGTTGATAGCTCTCATCAGCGGCAGTCAGGCAGTCTCCGCTTTCCTAACACCAAACCAATACCATTTACTTTAACCGCCTACACATTTAGCTAACAATTAACATTTATTCAAGAGGTTTAAAAAAACGAGATTACAATTAGCTGAAACTGCATCTGGGCTCATTCTCAAACTATGTTCATTGAATCCTGATTAATGGGGACATTTGTGTCGGTGGACGAGATTTGGGGGGAAATTGTCCCCTTTTGAGGCTTTAGCAGCTGCTGCTGATCCTGTGGCTTTTCCTTCATGTCTGTATTATATTATACAATGTGATTTCAAAGTCGTCTAGTACGTGCAACATATCAGCTTGGGCTTAAAATACCGCAACTTGTAAAAGGGAGAGCTTTTCATGAACTGCTATTGAGATGAAATGGCAGGGGCAGGGGGGCTTTGACTGATGGAAATCTTTGAGGATTTAAGACTATTCAGATATCTTATTTTATTAATGGGGCCTTTTTTATAGTTTTTGTGGTGTTGTTGAGCTGAATTTCAGCTTGCTTGATTTTTTTTCCCCTGGCATAATCTCTAACAAGAATTGGCTAAAAATCTTTGTATGTGTGTGTGTGTGTATCTGTCACATTTTGAACCGGGAGCCCACTCCGACCCACTCGATGATAAAGTTGCCCACTGTCCCAAAAACGATATGAAAAATACTAAATTTACATTTCTAACGTCTCGGAGATGTCCGTTATGACGGGTGGGATTATTACTTTTTGTGAACGTATATTCTAAGCAATACCCGTTCTAGCGGGCACCGACGGCTAGTATTCGGATACTAGTACAAGCTAAGCTTCTCTGTGTATTTTTAGGTTGGAACTTGAAAGCGTATTGATTTATGCTGTAAATATCTCAAATCTTAAAATCTCAAACAAGACGAGAAAGTCATATTTATCTTCTCTCACATGGTTAATGGTAGCAATTTAAAAGTTCAAGAAGACATAGATGTACACACACAAGTTGTTATTTTATTTCTTCAGTGTGACTCGGACTGTCAACTGTAATGGATCATTCAATTACGGTAGAGTTGGAGATCTTCAGCCTTGCATCGCAGCTGGGGACTTGTTGTCGGTAAAACTTTCCATGAATTAAATAGCCTGTTTCCAGCCTGGATAATTGAAGAACCACATGAAAGGATGAGGTGAGTACTCAACCGTTTCTTAGAAAACTCTCTGGACGAGAACTTGTAAATAAATATTTAAGCTTTCGTCTGCCTTCCTCTCCACTTGAGAGGGAAATTTGTAAGGACGAGATTTGGAAACCGGTGTGTACCCACCGTGTCCTTGCCGACTCAGTTGATAAGCTAAAAGACTAGAGAATAGATCCTGCAATAGATACACACGCTTGTGTAAAGAGAGATTTCATTCATAATGTTAATCCTTTCATGTATTATTTTATGTATGGACTTGAAGCTGTTGACTGCGGTTCATAGGGAGCTAAGCTCAAAGAAATTTAAAGGACACACACGGGGTGCTGAATTTATTTGATATACGACATCCGCTTTAAGTTCCGTCTCACTTCCTCTGTCAACTTTTTAGGGCTTGTACTAGAGGGGGAGTGAGATTTGTCCAAATTGACATTTCGAGCTCGGCCAGACTTCTTGTTCCCACTATGATCTTTGACATTCTTTGATGTAGTTAATCCAAGGAAGTTTTAGCTACTCAAGTGCTCTCCACTTATGATGTTTGGTTATGTCATTAAAGACGAGACTGTTTAGCAGTACACAATTAATAATGCTGGCCCCGAAGCCAATTTGGCCATCCTACCTCCTCGTTTTAGAAGAAGTGTGGACTTGGCAAGAAGAAGAGAGAGACAGTCACCTTTACGACCTTACATAAAAGCCCCCGTGCCAAATCGGGGTTCAAAAGTTCAAATTATGGGGAATTTCTTATTTTATAGGCCCATACAGGGGGGACAGGACAACCCATCTGTCTTGGGCATTTCGGGACGGAGACACAGCTCTTAATTCTCTCGGCCCTTGGAAAAATAAATACTCCCTTGGACTGGTACATACTCTGGGAGAACCTGAGAATAAATACATCACATCGTATTGTAGTTCAAGGTAAGCGTATGGATATAGAAATTTATATACAAACTCAAGTGGTAATACCAGCCCGATTGTATCGTGATCGTGTACTAAAATACTACTCGTTTGGGAATAAGGCTGGAAATGTCCTATAGGCCCATCCACTTTTGATGATCTATTGCCCTTCCTGGACGAAGATTTGGTATAGACCTGGGGCTGAAAAAAAAAGTAGGTGGAACTTTTTTGCAAAGATTTTTTCGACCTTTCTCTGTACTGAGTTTTTTAGTCCCTCTCTCGCCTTCTCTGAACCAATTAGTCGAAACAGGGTGAAGCATAATACATCAAGTTGCAGTACAAGGGCCTATACAAGAGTCCAAACTGTACAGACTGCGTGTAGTGGCAGGGCCCTCCTCACCAACCAACTTTTGGCTCCGGCCTGTCTTGCCTTAATAAATAACTTGGATCTTCCCAACTGTCCTAACTATAACTTACCGTCAGCCTGATTTGTTCTGGTCATTGGATTGGATTTGGAAATTGGGCCTCTTTGGCTCAAGAAGTAACTGGAGGTGACAGGGGAGTTCCCTTAGGAGCTGGGATACAGAAATACAGAACCGATACTAGCCAGATGAAGTACTTGGAAACGATCTTCAGGAGCTCACAAAATATTTGACTCAAATGGTTTGGGCAAAGATTGCTTGGGTCCAATCTGATGAAAATATTAGCCATTTTTATAGATTCGTACAATGGAGTATATCTGGAAAGAAGGGGCTTTTGAGGCTGCTGTTATCTTTTCCAAGTATTTAGTATTGAATACACAGTCTATCTATAGTCTACAGTCCACTCAAGCCTAAAGGTCTTTAGGAAATTAATTCTCTAGCTTCTAGAATCGTATTATGACTTTCCCGTCCCATCTGATAACAGCATAAGCAGATAAAGTCCAGCCAGGGTTTGCAGAAATAAACACCGGGTATTAGTTGTATCCGGGTATTATTTATACAAAATCCCTCAACCCCAACGGGCCCAATGTTTCATATAATTCACCTAGTAAAAATATCACGTTTCTTTTAAAAAATCCGTCTCTAACAAAGCCCGGGATATTGAACCTTGACCCAGGCTCCGAGTCGCTAATTAGAGAGCCTGTCGTCTTCCTTGTGTCTTCAGTATTTACTAGGAAATGCTGAGTATTGATTAAGCACAGGGTTGACATTGTTGGTACACGCTGGAGGAGGAACTTGGCTCGACTTTTCGTCAGAGTTGGACATGTCGAGGAAATTGAATTAGATTCTCGAGTGGTTTACATAGAGCCGCCTGGAACATGGTATAATAGTAGAGGAGATTGGAGAGATTAGTCGACTAGAACAATCCTCAAGGTTGTATGAAAAGAGACGAATCTTGTGAACACTTGAGCTCATTCATTCACATTTTAGGAGTACGAGACAATCCGTCCGACAATTCTTAGAAATTCATTCGTCCCCCTTTGGATAATCTCCTTTGAGCCTATAGGACTTGTGACATCTTGTCCCATATTTCTTATACAACATCCACTTCCTTCCGGGGGTATCTCTAGGAGGGGATGGCTTTCAGGGCTTGAATGGCTAAGACTTGGAGAACAATGCAGCTTTTGTAGACACTAGACGGACGGACTCTTGTCATTATGAAAAGAGACTAACAATGCATTGGATGGACATTGGGTGATCTGGGTCAATTATATATCAAATGGGTGTAAACAGAGACAGTGTTCAGCTTTAATTTTTTTCATAGCTTTTGTATCAATCAATAAACCGTTCAAACGGTTACAACCTACAAGCGCAGACAAACAATTTTTAACGCACGATTTGAGTTTTGAATTTTCGAAATTGAATTGAGTTATGTCGTAAATTTGCCACTAACTACGTCTTTTGACTGCTCTCAGCCGTCTGTATAATATACTGTAGTGGAGTAGCTGTTGTTGCGTAGTTATCGCCCTGGCAGACGGACGGACGGACGGAACCACGCCATCCCCATAAAGAAGCTGCGAACCATTTAAAATAGTTATTGATATTTTAGCCGGTTAAAAACTCCTTGAATTAATTTGTTTAATAGCTTCGATTACTATAAATAAATACAATTTTTCGAAAAGCTGAAACCCTATAGCAAGTTTGATTAATGCAAAGTAATAAAAAATTGGCTCACCAACTTCGTCCTTATTCAAACTCCACATCCATAGAAAATCCTAAAATAATCCAATTACAAAGACCAGAATGAATTTTGATAAGAGGGACGGAAATGGAACAGTTGTGTCAAAGAGGTTTATCCCCCTCTCTGCTGTCTTATCAAAAGTCTTATCTTCTCCCACTTACCTCGTCCCCCATTTAAAAAAAGGAAAAGCTCCTTTCCTTGACTCCCTGAACTGAACAAATCCCTCGTCAGTCCTTATCATCCATCCTGTGCTCCGGAATCCGGGCAGAATCTCTCGGATTCCTCTCCCTAATTAAAGGCTTTAGTTAACTTTGTTCATTAGAGTAATGGGAATTATTAAATTGGGATTATTTCCCTGCCCTCCCTCGGCCTCTTTCTGAGGGCTTATTAAGTGCATTAAGTGGAGCCTTTTAGTTATCGTCAGTCCTCGTCTTTATCTTGTTCTATGGGTAACTTGTTCGGAATCAGATTAGCCTGGCTCATGTAATAAGTAATAAGTGGAGGATATTTAGGCTTCCGTCCTCCTATTCTCAGATTCCGAGCTTTATAAACTCCTCTCCTTGAGATATTAATAAGCCGGGTGTCTGTAGACGAGTCTAATGGCTCTAATCTTGAGGCTATCTGTAAGCTCAGCATGTGTTCTTAATTACTAGACTTAGAGGAGGTCTGACTAAAGAGTAGAGGGATTTTATGTCTTTTGTACTTAAAATTTAGATCACTTGGAAGCAGGGCTGGATATTCCATGAGGAGATTGAAAATCGGAGACATTAAGAGACCCGTTGGGGCTCCATGTTGTGCTCCAATCCGCTTTTTCTTTATAGATACTAAATGTATAAGGAGAGATGGGATATTTATATAATTTTCTGAGGGTCATTAGCACAGCCTTTTGAAGACGAGGAGATACCGCCGTACCGTGAAGGGAAATTTTTGCATCCAGAGGGGGATTTGATTTATTGCCATTTTGAATTCTAGGGATTATGTAAGAATGTGCCAGGGTGTCTAAAGGTTCATTGTTCTGGAATTTGGGAATTTTTTGTCACAGGCATTGGGTGGAGGAGGTGAGAAAAAAAGGAAAATAATTTTTAATTTTGAGAGATTTTCAAATAGATTCTCAAAGATAGAAGGGAGTGCACAAATAATGGGACTTTTTAACGGATTTAAGGCTTCGAAATTCGAATAGAACTTTTCAGAAACCATTTTATTTGTATGATGAGTTGTTGCAGCTTTTAGAGATTTTGGTAACGATTCTGCAAAATTAAACCTGATCTCACGGATATGGAATTTCTAGAGTACTTAATACTTAAAAATCAAGCACATAATAAATTAGGTTGCGCTTGGTTGAGAATGAAAGTCAAAACTCACTGTATCACATGTACATTTAATACATTTAATAACATCATCATCATCTTTGAAATATTTAAAAACACTTGACTAGTTATAAAAATATGAGGTTAATGGTTAGAGATCAAATTCAGCTGCTAGGGTTAGTAATAAAAGTTTTTAAAAACAACATTTTCATTTGGATTAATAATAAAACCAGTTATAAATCATAAATTAAAAAAAAATAACTTGGTTGGAAGTTCATGACGTTGAATTGAATTGAATTGAACTTTATTAACGTGTCAGTAAATTCAGAATACAAAGCACTCTGTTCTCCCATTCATGA
>JAQFYM010003005.1:0-20510 GCA_034694785.1 Agrenia bidenticulata | reverse complement strand
CACATAAAAATACCTTTCCATCGACATATGACACAAGGCAATCCCTCGTTGCCCACTGGGTGTTGCCCCTCTTCAGTTCCACTCTCAGGCAGACTTTTTCAATGGATGAGGATTGAAAATTTGAAGAGTGAGAGAGAGAAAGAAAGAAAGAAAGTCCTCGAGGCGAGCTCAGGTGGAAGGGGAAGACAAGTGAACTAATGGACAAAGTACGGGAGAGACTGATAAGGCAAGTGTGTTGCCTATGGGAGAGATGAGAGATAAAGCAGGTGTAGTTGGTGTAGATGAGACTGGTGAGAGGGATGTGATGATAAGCAACCTGATAAGCCACAATGGGAGAACCTTCTCTCTACAGTAATTCACAGAACTGTAGGCGAGCGAGTCTCCAGCTCCATCTTATCAACTTCCCTCTGCATAAAGGAGTGACATGATGTGACCCCAAGCAGGCCCAACCCCTTTCTCACAATTCTCACATCTCAACAACGAAACATAATTATTCTTAAATATGCAAAACTCAGCAGAGAGAAATACAAGCCGACCTCGTTTCAGGTGTTGAGCCCACTCTC
Source organism: Agrenia bidenticulata (assembly GCA_034694785.1). Lineage (NCBI taxonomy): Eukaryota > Metazoa > Arthropoda > Collembola > Entomobryomorpha > Isotomidae > Agrenia > Agrenia bidenticulata. The sequence goes on along the minus strand of JAQFYM010003005.1, from coordinate 19,947 downwards.
TCAAACTTCTACCTCCAGTCTATCCACAATCCCAATCACTAGTGATGTCAAATAAGAATCCAAAATCCAATAACTCTTTCCATCTACAATAAAAGAAAATCTCAGACTCTTGGCTATTTCCTTGTCATTGTGTTGCGTATAGCCAGCAGAGACAACCCTTTTCAGCGTATAAGGGACACTGAATCCGGGGAAAAATGTTCCCGTCTTTTAATGAGACAGTTTCGGTAGGGCACTTCTCCTCCGCCTTCCACATCATCAATTATTATCCCATTAAATATAATGCTTTACATCCACAGCCAAGAATTTCACTGGGATGCAGCTTCTAGCTTTTTTTAAAGCGTTTTTTGATCCTTTGCACTACTCCCTCCTTCTCAGTAACGTTCCAGTGAGAGTGTGCACTATTAAAGGTGCAAAGTAATATACTCTAGAGACTTCACAGACTCAAGGATTCAAGAGTGTGACATTAGCGAAAGTTTAAGTAAAATTGTGCATTATGCCCGGCTGGAGATAGGGAGAAGCCAGAGAGTCAATTATTGAGCTGGAAATTTGTAGGAATTCTCCAGGAAAAGCTTTTGCCATTTCATGGAAATTGAAGCCTGAGGGAGAGTGACAACCGCTACGTCCTCTCTCTCTTCTATCCCATTTATATATACCACCACATCCAACTAAAATATTATCACAAATACATGACATTTCGAAATGGCACAACTTGAAACTAATCAATAAAGCTAGACGGATTTCAAATAATAGCCAAATTTGAACTCTTCACTTCATTTACATTTTTCTCCTCCATCCTACTGAATCAAATCGTAGAGGCTTCCGTCCTTCCTCTATTCACAATATTATTATGCTGAACAAACAAGATTGAGTATTTGCAGGATAAGATTAACCATTCTCAGTATTAGTACTACTTCGTTTTATTTTAATTAGAGAAATGATAAATAAATAAACTTATTACTACTAGCTAACAGGATGTTTTTGAATAGTTTGAAATTCGATGCTCCATTAGGGACTATGTGAATATGACTCCTTCTCTCCATCAATAAAATTATCGTTCTTAAAAGTTAAAACTCTTCAACACATTTTTATCATCTCATTTTCAACATCCTCCTCATAGATCTCTCATATGCGTGCCGGTGTCAACTCGGGCTCTTATAATAAACATATTCACCATATTTCACCAATTAAACGCCCCTGTATAGAGTTCCAAGAATTTCTAAGCGGTGAGTCGGTGAGTGGGTATCCGTTTAAGTCAAACCAAGTCTTAAACTGAAAGTACTGAAACCCATGGATGCGACTGGCAACTCGAATTTTTCCGAGTCTCCTTTCTATCATCGGATTGTTTTTAAGTTTAGTTTGCTTTATGCTCTATATTCTCAGAATAAAATTACCGGGGTTGTCTTTCTATTTTTTAGCTAGCAACAAAGCCCGACATAATTTAAAAGCGCCTGCAACTCAATTAGAACGGCGGGATAGATTTTTTAGAAAAATACAGTATATAAACTTCTAGGCTAACAAATACTTTTATTATTCAGGTTTCCAAACTTATGCATTTCTCACCCATTTATTTTTAGTTCACCTTTGACATTTCGCTCTTTTTTTTATGTACCACTCAAAATAAAATCATCTCCATTCTTTGATTATAAGAAAGCCCAGTCCTAAAGAATCATAAAAATTATATTATAACGACACACAGTCTGCCGGCAAGTCATTAAATAATCAAAACCAGAAGTTACCAAAAAAACATGTCCAGCCCTATTCAGAAATCATTGAAATAAAACAGACTATAGTCCTGTCGACTCGATAAATTTATACAAATAATATCGCTAATATTCATAATAGCTTGGACACAGAAGAGCTTATTCAGCTTAGAGATGACCATGCATGCAGTCCCATCTATTTCCATTTCAGTACCAGTCAAAAGGGACCACAAGGTCACCCGACCGACACCTCGTAATAAAAATAATACTAATAATTAGAATGAATATAAATCCCAACAAACACTCTCCCTTAATTGAGTCACCCAGGGTCGAATTAAATTAATTTCCCCAAGTCATTCCGGTAATAAACTAATCCCTAGCAACCAGTATGCAGTACCACAATCTTTCAACTTAAAAGAGCTTTATTTTCGCTCTTTCGCATAGTCACTAACCAGACCGCAGAATGTAACAAGAGCCGAACCACCCGTAAAAATTTGTATACAAGAATCCTATAAGTATAACCTATTAGGCTATTACCTAACCAACACCATATGATAGTTTCATCATTGCCTTTCCCAAACTCTTTTCACTATCAAAATATTTTCTTTTCCCCTTTAAAATCTCTCTTCTCACCTTTAAAATTTAAAAGTTTAAATTTATTGTAACAATGTCTTGGGGTTTTATGATCCTCTGTAGGATTTTAGTCCAAAGCAAGGCTAGAATATTACGAGTTATAGTACAAGTAATAAAAGCAAGAATGCTTAACGATTTACGACAACTCCCTTTCAACAGGCACGTCTAAAACTACATCCAGCACACAATTGCTTGTACCCCCACCTTCATTGATGAGTCACACCGATTGTTTGCAAATCCCACGAGAGAAACAGAGAAAAAAATTAATTGATACATAGGAGACTCACCTCCTGGGTTGACAAAAACCACCCCCACCAACCAACCAACCTAGACTCAAGCGAAGAGGACGAGCAACTAGAGACAACTCTGTCGATTAATGACTCGAAACTAACTAGAGGCATAATTAAGCTAACCTCTCCATCCCAATGCAAATTCAACTCTCACCTCCTTCCACCTCATTAATCCTAACCTAATTTATTTTTATCCCAACCACGTCGAACAAGAAACAGGGCAGACTTGATCATGGATCATGATTATGAGGAAACGGCAACAAACTCAAACAACATCATATCATCAACCTCTTAACGACAAAGACACACGCTCCGTATCATCTTCCCAACACACTGCGGCTTCTAATACCGCAAAACTGCCAACTCTGCGGACTATCTACCTATACTCGGAGCCATACCAACATTATCATCTAAAAGCTCCAAAAAAAGCTGGAATGATTCAAACTCACAACTCCCCGCAACAAACACAACCATAGAATAACTCCAACTTTCGTACTTTCCCAACAAAAAGGTTGTGCATTGCATTGGGCCCGCCGGCCCGAGAGAAGACCTCGCCCTTGTCTATCCGCAAACCTGCTTTCCATCATCAAAGAGATGAACTAAAAATCGACCACTTTTTCAACTGATTGGTGAATAATTCGGGAATTAGCCAAGGACATGAAGGGAGTTGATTAATCTTTCACCGTTTCCTCCTCGGAGACTACATGATCATATTTTTGACCAAAGAAAGGGTACAAGTAAATAATACGGAGATGGATTTGGAACTCTATGGAAATCTACCTCAATCAAATTAGACATCAAAAGTCAAGTCGATGAAGCCTTGTTTCCTTTCACTCTCTAGATTACATCCATCCAATCTCAATTAATCATCTCAAGTCAAAGTAAAGGGATTCAATGTCATTCCACTCTTTTAGAGTCAAGATTCAAGAAGAGGATCAATGCTTTCCTCTACCTTCACTTATAGTTAGTGTGTACATACAACAATCCCCTCATTATTTCATCCTCCAATCTCAATCATTCATAATGGCCAGAAACCTGTGCTGTGAGCCTCAATATTTGAACAAGAAAATACACCTTGGGGTTACACTGGTAACAGAGATCATATTCTTCATACAACTTATTATCAATCTTAACAAATTACCCTTCCTCATCAACCGCCCATAGATACAGTCACTGGGGGACACTAAATACTAATCATTAACAATATACGTTCCACATAATATACACACGTCATACAAATGAACTGGACATGGCGACGTGGATCCCTCGGGTTTTCTCTCTAAGTCCGGGATTTATATTAATTTCGTACTGAAAACTGGCAGCAAGGCTATCTGACCACAATACGTCCTTTGTTTTGTTTGACCAACTACTACCCCCTACTTCCCCCCACTAACCCACTTTGGAATGGCTATTCTGCGAAATCCATGTTCATTAATCAGCTTCCGGACTAAAATCGATTCCTCTGACTTACTGACCCAGATTGGAAATTATAGCAAGCTTGATTACAAACCTGAGGAGGCAAATTGAGATAACATTTTGTCTCAAATCCATTCTCCTTCCACATACCATAATTTTTATACAATGGACTCTAAGATGGAACAAATAGATGGGAAGTTAAAATCAATAAATCCAACTCTGTTACAGGCAATGATGGTTTCCTCTCGTACACGAAATATTTCTCATCTAGCTTCCCACTTAGAAACCAAAACGAATCCAGAGGGAGACGACACGCGGGATGGATGGAAGTATTGACAGTTAATTGAGGAAGGGGATAAAATTTAATTACTCCTATTGATTAATATTTTACAAGCTTTTCAGCAAGAACTAACCGGATATTAACATATTTACACTCATCAACTATCACTAGGAATTAAACGTATTTAATGTACTCTCGCAAAAACAGAGTCGTCGGCTTTCGAATATTCTATTTCAATTCCCCTCTAACAAAAACATAATCCTCAAACCTAAATCTTGCAAACAAAACCCCAATTCTCCCGTCTTTCGAAAACCACATAGAAACCAGGTAAAAGCTTACATTCTCCCACGGTACTTTCAGTAGGACCAGTCGACAAATGAGAAACTCAAAAACGAAGCCCAGATAATAAAATTCGGAGAAATTTAGGAAAAACACATTTCGCCCTGGATTTCCCCGTTAATGCCACGAAAATTAAGCCAACTACCGCCCACCTCCAAACTAAATATTACCACAACTCTGTTATAATCTCCCCTCGGGTGAACTGTTCAAGGCACAGCAAAGGTTTCTCATAAACTTTGACCCTACTGGAGACTGACGATACATGCAGTAAGAAGAAGCCGGATTTGAAATTGAGGAAGAAATATGATGAGTGGGAACTGATTTTGGGAAAGGAGATGTAATCTGGAAATGAAGGGTAAAAGTAATTAGATGGAAGCAGAGGAGGACGGGGATTCTCTCCTTTTGGCTATCCCAACATTTCCAATCTATTTTTGAAGGAATGGGGAAAAAAGTATTTCCTGCTCAAAATCGTCACTAATTGAGAATCACAGAAGACTATATATACTCAACCAGGTAGATAGCTGGGCCAATTTTATACACTTGCATGGTTTCTTATACTACTAAAATACAACAGACGCTCTTTCTCCGGACATCTTTCCAAAAAATTCAATCATACTATACTAACTCCAGCAGAAAAGCCAGATAAGGACAGCTCTATGAAAAATAACTAGCTTTGATTCCTCGGATTTCCTCAAGATCTTCCCCTTCCAGTTTACTGCAAAAACGGAGACTGCTGTGTGCTGTGCAACCAAATCTTACCATCTTGCATCTTCTTCAATTCCAGAGCTCTTTAAAGGAATTTAATGGAAATCAATTCCTTTCAATCTACAAATAGACAAGTCTTATTCATCATTCTCAATTCCCGTACTACTTTCAAACTTTGGAATTTGAATTATCCCTATCATCTAAAACGCATGTGCATTTATAAAAAGCGGTGTCATCAACTGTCCACCGATTTCATCCACACCCACTAGAACTGATACGAGCCCAGAGATTGAATATCTAACCAAGGGCCTTATCAGAGGTAGCCGTTCTTTCCGACCTTCCCTTCTCTCTCCTCTGCATCGATGAGACAAGATGGTGACTATTATTATTATTTATTTAACTGTGGCCCAAAAACACTTGGGCTATATAATAGGAAGAATACGTGAACAACTTCAGTCAATGACAGTCATGCTCTATCCTTCTTTTTATAATCCTCCACCGGCTCCACCATTGTAGTAGAAATGATGGATGGAGACTAACAATAAGAGGACAAACATTAACTACCACTGACTAGAAGTACTGGAAACGAAATCACTTTTAATAATGTTTTAATCAGCATTTAACAAATCCTGAAATATCTAAAAGAACCGTCATCCGTATTGGAAAGCTATGAATAAGACATTAAACGCCCCCCCCCACTCCCCCACCACATCAACCTCGTCAAACTCCAGGCTGGAGTTGACGAGTCTCCAGGCCAAACCGTTGATAACCAACTCCACTCATACATTCTTACTATAATAAAAGTGAATATGAAAGGAACTGTGTATAAACGGCTAGAGTTCTAGAGAAGAGTTGATCAAGTAGATGGGCTTGAACTCAAATCTATACTTGATGTTAAGCCCCTTGTTGTGGTCTTGTTAGTCAAGTTAGTCTAGTCTGTGTCTCTTTTAATTCCACCCAATCTCATTCAATTCAAAGCTGCTTTTCTTCCTCTAGACGTAATTCTATACAAGACAAATTAATAGTAAATCATTTCCTTTCTAATAATATCTGCTTTACGTGAATCCATACATACACAGTGCACAGATAGAGGAGTAAGAGGAGGAAGACTAAAAACCACCACCACCACTGCACCACACTTAACCACAAAAGCAAAAAAAAGGTGGCAGGGATGGTACATAGTGCGAAAAGTTCCCTATTGCATCTGAATATCTGCAATCCGCTAAGAACTTTTCCGAGCAAAATACCCTCCCTTGCATAATGTCGGAAATAGTTATTCCCAGAGCTGAAGCTATACTGCTTATACCCCCACCACCGTCTCCATCCGCACATAATACATCAACACATCTGCATATGTTTATCAACCTCCACCACCACACGATATTATTACCATGATGATACCTTCCATTTCCATCAAAGTGCCAATCCAGTCCTGGCCCCATAATATTTGCACAAACTAATATCGTTTCATTGCTTAAATCCTCCTTTCATGTCATCATAATATTCATAATGACACTAACGAGTAACAATGACTGCCCCCCCCCCTAGGTTACTGTTACTGTACACTTTAATACAAACTAGCTTGAAGGGTTCCTCAAAGGTCAGATGGGGACTGTACAGGCCCCTCCCTACCTCTTAACTTTCTAGGTCCCGAAGGGAAGCTGGCGAGGCTGCTCTATAAAATGGGAGTGTAGGCAAGGAATTAATACCAAGAATAAGAATTAAGAGAAGTTTACTGGTCTGGAGAGTCGTGTGTAGTACTTAGCCTAGATTCTAGATAATTATATTGATGACTGGCTCCAATTCCAAAGCCACAAACGGTCCTATCAAATTACAAGGAGGACGTAATGGTAATATATACTTGCCAAAGCTGGTCTAACTACAGTGCACTTCAACCGCCAACCATATCTCTCAACACAAACTACAAGGTGCAAGGGCTCCTATCAAACCTATTGTTTCCTTTCCACCAATTTTTTGAAAAACTTTCGATTCAACTTTATTTAAGTTTTGATCCCACCCTGAATTTCTCAAGTTTTTACTGTCACCTTAATTTTGGTGGAAATATATTTTAGACGGTCCTACTTCCAACTTCCCCAACCTCAACGGTTCATTTTAATAGCCTTGCGACAGTACAACGAAAAAATGATGAAAATAAAACTCGTCACTCCATTTCAGATGAAGTCGCAAATTATTAGTCCACTTCCACACTGACAACTCGTCTAATTGTCCTCATATTAAACTATTAGTGAGAAATTTGATGACTCACCTTCGGACTCCCTGGCTGCTGCTCCTAATACCAAAATTCCTTACTCTCTAGCCTTGGGAAGGGCTACACTTGACACTTGACACAGTTGGGTGGGGGGACTTACTCCACAGACGATACGCCCTTTGGCAAATAAATATTAATCCTGATTAAACTTACTTGTTCAATGATGGAGTAGTACTAGTTGTGTGTTGTGTGAGGCTTGTGGCACTGACTTGGTCTGTGGCTGATTAGGCGGCGGACAACAAGTGTGACTGACGGAAAAAATTGAGTCGAGTTATGCGGAAGCCAGATGCCCCTTGCGGACTCACACGTCAACTACCCTCTCATTGTATTTATGACAACCATCTCCTCTTGCCCCTAAATATACTCACTTAACCTTTTTAATACCATTTCTGTTTCAAAGGGCCTCACATGAGGTTTCATTCACTCTTTGACCTCTACAAAGGTCAGCAGGACTTGGAAGATTTATGTCCATATCCATGCTTTGCTCTTCAGATGGTATCAAGGGACATGTTAGTTCGATTAGGTAAGATTAGGTTTGCAAACAGAGGCTCTTATCTCATTTCTGCTTAACTATCCTTGGCTTATCCAACAATTTTTTTCGCTTCAGATAAGCACAATCAAAAATTTACTAATTAAGGAGCCCTGCCCTGAGAGGACTGGCACTACTGGCAGTCAAGGTTTGATGTAGTGTGCATCGCTTGGGTAGTGGTGGTGATCGTTTACCTCAGCAATTGTTGACAAGGTCAGATATTTGCTTGTGGGATTTGTGTATGAAATGTACGTTGAGGATGATATTTTTTAATTAGTTTTTGTGCTTTTATAAAAGTTTGTTTGTTTTTGTAACTACTACATAGTTACAAAAATTGTATTGCCCAGTGGCAGTCAGTAGTCAGTTCAGCGTAAATATGCAAATCAAATGTGCATGAAAAGATTTTATTTGCAGAAATGTAAGATATATTTTCACAACCGATTTGTCGATTTATGTTGCCTACAAATAATTAGGAGTTGGAATTGATTTTGATGCTGAAACTCCTAATTAAATATTTTCTGGGCGTTAAATTAATTATGGCAACTTGACAGCGTCTCTTGAAACGGGGGTAAGCTGGATCTAATATGTCAGCAAAATAGACTATCTGGAAACCAAGTCCGCAAGGGCTACTAAGAGTACCTAAGACCTAATCCCAAGGGACTAGGGGAGTCGGACCGGACCTCCGTGTCAGTCCAAGCTCGAAGGACAATATTGTATTGTAATTACATTTAATTAATTACAAGAGAGTTGAACAATGAGGAATACGGAGACAAGGTTGAGAGCTTCTAAAGGCAAAGTCACGGTTCCTCAATTTTCCTATCATTATGAGAAGATGGACGTAATCCTTCTTGGTCCTTCTTTTTCAATCATTTAATGGCAATTAGACTTTTTGGGACCCCAGAATGGACCCCTCAATTGCATCTCCAGTTCACCTTTTCCCAAAGAACGTCTTTCAGTGTCTTACAAGACTTTGGACCACACTCAACAATTCCTCACTCTCTCTCTCTTCTCTCACATTTCTGAGAGAATTTTCAAACAGTTTTCAAAGACAAGTCGTGGAGCTCCATTTCCTCTATCAAAAGTTAGTCTTAAGACAATAAACAAGTGGGCAAGTGCGTGGTCCTTTGAAATTTTGGATTTTGTAATTCAACTGAATTTTTGAAATGGTAAGTAAAAATTACGTTTTTTTGAGATGGCAAGATTTTGGGCTTATCTTTATAGTACGAAATAATTGATAAAGTCGGGCAGGAGTTTCTGTATTTGCATATGGGATTAATGGGGCAGAAGCTGGGCTGGGCCCAACAATTCACTAAGGATCATAAAATAGACACCACTATTTATAAACTATTTTTAACATTTCAAATGCCTTAAAATCTAAAAACTTAATTCACTGTAGCAAAAAGCTTCATGGAAATTAATCAGGATATGTGAAATTTTTACCTTGATTTCCACGCATTTCTTCTAAAACAACAATGAAACCCTAACTCAGAGTGTCTTGCCATGAATGGATTTTAACTTCCGACACAAATTTAAGATACGTTTTGGTATGCATATATTATAGTTTCTTAGTTTCATAAAATACTTAACATTTTCAAATTCCTAAAATCAAGGCGGTTTAAGAAAATTCGATATAATTGTTGGTTTTAAATTGGTTTTTGGTGAGGAGGATCTCCAACCCTAAAACATAACAAAGATAAGCTTATTATTAAATTGTTATGGCTCCTACCCCATTTTTCAGGTGAATCTGAAACTTTAGAGTCTGAAACATCATCGGCTAAAAACTTCATAATGGTACCAAATTGGAACATTGCAAGTACCCTTATTATCTTACCGAAAGAATTCAGAATTCGAAATCAGTGGAGTGAATTAAACGATGGAGTGAGTCATCTTCCCTTATACGTAGTTAACTTTTCTACCCTATCAAACGGCCGATGGTTAGAATATTAAGGAAGACGATGTATGTACGTTGAGGTTGCATGCGCATTTTTGCTGGTTATCTTCACATACTGGAAGAGGTTGACAGATTACATGCCAAAAATGTCACCCTCCACTGATTTTCTCACCTTCATTATCCAAATGCCTGCCCATAAAAGAGTTGACAAAGATTCTCAAAAACTACTAATAAAAAGGGAAAACCCAACCTTTTCATCCTTCAAGTATTTCCATTGAAAAACCCTCAGTTTTTCTAACCTTATGAACATGGCATTTAAGAGAAGCTACAAATAATAATGTTAAACTGACCTTGGATGTCATGCTCATTTTCCCCAGGCGTTGCTACCGCGTAATGGCAGGGACTTGTTTCTGGTCGTACTTCTGGGACTTACAGCAATATTGGTTCAAATTATAAACGGAGACCGATTTCCGCAATCCCCGGCTCGACCTGCTAAACCTGATCCGATTGATCCGACGGGGAGAAACAGTCCTGGAATTGTTATCGTGTATAAGAAACCTAGTGGAAATGGTGGAGGAAGTGGGGGTAAGTTACATTACAAGTTCAAAGTTTTTCATTCTTGGTATCTTGAAATCAAATGGGCGTGGATGATTGACAGCTCTGTCCATCGTATCTTAGTGGGACATCCTTCCTCAGAATTCAATTAAAATCCTTTAATCTCTTTGTTCATTATCCTCACGGTAGATTGTTCGACTCGTAAAACTGCAGTTATTTAACTGCCAATCTATTACAAATATGAGTATTTGAGAGTACACCATTACATGATATATTTCAGTATTTTCTGAGTACGTCTGTGAAAGACAACCTGCCCCCTCCCCCCTGTGTAGAATTATTTCAAACTGATTTGAGTTGATTCTGACAGATCGAGATAGACCACCAAGTAATTCCTATGATGACTACCACAACAATCGACCACCCCCACCGCCAACTTGGGGAGGAAATAACCGACCCAATTGTGCAGGAAGTGGAAAGTCTTATTGCCTTTATGACAGGGAATACCCCATGTAAGTTACTAAGTCTTGAGTGGTTATTCGAAACGCGATGTCAGGAGGTCATAGGGTTTTAATAAGTTTTTATACATGAGCTTTTGAATCTTCCAATCTGCAGGGACAAAGTAAGCAACATCGCCAGTCATTACGAACATTACCTATCTTCCCTTTACGAGGAAATGAATCATTACTCCGTCCACGACTACATCTCTCATGACAATGCTACGCATAATTACAGGTATGTATCTCTGGCTCACCCATCGTGGCAAATTAATTCACTAATATCCAATCAAAATAACTGACGATTTCATTACATGATTACTATGACATATGTGTTGTTACAGGCACAAAGGTCACTTCATCTGTGAGTCAGACGTCTCATACGTGAGACCCGGTTGGGCCAAGAATTGGAAAGGAGAGTGGGTGGCCGTACTTAACACGGATGTCTTTCCTCAGAGCGTCCGAATCGAAACTTGCAAGTCAGTATTAATTCATTAGTTTTAAAGTAACCAAGTAGCAAATAATTAGCAATTGAAATTTACTATTTCAGGTATCCTAAAAAAAAGTGTGAGTACATGCCCCCGTGCTACAAATCGTACTGCGTGCAACGGTACACTTATGTCAAGCTCATCTGCTTGGATCCTTACAATTCGAGTAAGAGACCGACGACGGATGTGTTCGAAATCCCATCTGCTTGCTCTTGCTTCGTCGAAAACTTCCCTCTTTACTAATCACTGCATTGATGAAACTCCTTTCACATTAATTGCAGTTTTTAATTTTATGACCTTAAGGTCGCCGTCTTTTACTTGTCTCCGGACTATTCCTTGAAATAAAACTCATTTTTTAGAATCACAGAAGAAATTTCCAGATAGATCTTCATAGTTTATTTATCATACGTAGCGTGACGTAAGATAAGGAATAAAATGTAATATAATTTCTATACAACAAAATTGGCATCATTTCATTTTGGGTAACATGGTGTAACTTAAAGATATAATTTTATGTAAAACAAATTAACTCGTAGATTATAAATTATAATGTTATTTCAAAAATATTTTAAACTCCCCCCTTACATTAGGATCTGTTCGTAAATTAAGCCACGCGATAGGAGTGTCGCTTACAGATTGTTTAACGCTCAATGTTAACCTCTTAAATAAAGTGCGCGATGCCGGGGGGGCGACAAATGATCTTTTTGCGAGAGAAAACTTACGAATACCGCCTTAAATTAACAATTGACCAATAATAATAATATCGTTAAAGATTAATCATCTCATGATAATGATTCAAGTGACGATTCTCTCAATTTACAAATAAATGATACTTTCTCAATTAATCTAAAACGATTGATGAGTTGGACAGTTCCAAACCCAAATATATACCGGGGAGTGGGGAGGATGTGGAAAAGCATCCATCATCATTGCATTCATAATTATATGTCATCCACAATCTCCAAAATACAAAAAACCAGTCATGTGCATTACTTTGAATTATGTACTTGCCAATCCTTAGAAATTGTATAAATCGATTTTCCATCTCTTGGTTCATCAAAAAAATGTGTCCGGAACTGACGCAAATAGATTTATCATTTACTGATTACTAGTTGAATTAAAAATATTTTTCAAATATTTACTGCAGAAATTATACTCGACGAATATTTTAAATAGCGATATTGACAAGGTAAATTGGACCCATCATACAAAAGTACAGCCCATAAATTTTAATTTGAAAGTGTAGGCTATTGTGATGATGCAGTATTAAACATAATTGTTTTGATATATTAAAATGCTTATTGGAAAGGAAAAGGTGTTGCATAAAACAATAGAGACTACTTGGCTTCGTGTATAGATAACATGTTAGACTTGACACAGAAGAACGCATGATTGCACATACCAGAAGGGCACAGCGAGAGCATAATTGATAATCTTAATGACTGAGTATTGGGGATCTAAAATCGGAAAACCGACACCAAGATTACAACATTTTAGTATTTTGCTCCCCTTGTGATCTAAGACGAATCGAGGTCCGTGTCATACAGCTTTGACGCGCTTCCTTTATTCTTAATTTTCAAAATGATGATGTCAAAAAGTGTTCATGTACCAAAATATGCTGTCCCTTAACCGAGCTGCTCGAGCACCCTTGTACTGAAATGTCCCATCATTATAGAAAAAATCTTTACGCAGTTATTAATATTTGTAGTGTAGCACTTGTTTCTTAACTTCTAATGCGAGGCATGCAAGCCTTCTTTCTAAGAGCAGATTCAAAAATTATAAACACTACGACCTCATCTACACATAATTGTAAGCATTTCCATTTATAAAACTCTTCATTCTTATCGAATTTGAATCGCCAGGAGTTTCTTAGTACAAAACATTTGGATTTATAGGCACAAATTATCAGTGGTAACCCTTCAGACCCTCTCAGATTAGATTTTCATAAGCTCTGATTTGCCTTCAACTCAAAAGCTTTCTAGCTGTCCTACCTAGCTCTGCTGCTCTTACCGTATTAAAGCTATACAAACCAAGATTGCCAGTCTTGCTAACTTGACCTTCCAGGTTTTCCCCCAACTCTTGATTCCTGTCAGGTTAAATGCCGTATGTAATATCAAATGGTTCATTCATAGCAGAGTCCTCCTTTTCTTCCCACTAGAATTGAGAAAATTAAATAATCCAGTTAAAGGCAGTTGATCAAATGCGTCGCCAGAATTCATTAAGGCAATTGAAGTTAAGTTTGGACAAATTTTAGATCATTATTCTGAGGGTCAAGGTTTTGAATTTTAAACCGGCATCCTGTTCGCCAGCCTAGCTGCGATATTACGTGCAAGTAAATATCATGAGGTTTTTGATACATAATACATACTTATAAGAAGTTGTGTTGAAAACAAGGTAGAAATTTAAACATTCGTGGTACGATTGGCAGAGCGGATCCCAACTTTGGTCGCCAAGTTCCCGATAAGAAATCCCAGCCCACCAGAGCTCCCGTTGTCATTGAAACTTCGGAACTGAAATCCAATGGCAGAGGCATAGAGGGTGTAAAAGTGAGCTCGAACTGTTTGAAGTCGCTCTCTTCGTCTTGAAATCTGTCCTTCTTTGGTGGGCGTTCCATCCACTTCAGAAGTTAATAGCGAGGGAATGAACGCACCGTCATCTTTAAGTAGGCCTTCCGCATCTACATCTTCTCTATTAAACATCTTCCATCCACTCTCAGCCGATTCCTTCTTTTTCGAGCCGTTACTATTTTGAACAAATAGACCGGCAGGATTGGATGGATCATCCACCGGCGTGAGGTCATCTACTAGCGTACAACTACTCTCTGATCCCTCAATGCACTCTATTCCTCCGTTCCTGAAAATATTAGACAAACCCATTCTGTAAAAAGGCATTCCTATACACCAATACAGAACATAACAGGAACCAAACTGACATAATCATAATAAACGGAGTGCCAGTTGTGCCTTGGGAAAAAACTTTATTCTAAGAAAGAGGGGAACTCAATGTCTTCAATGGGCAATGAACAAGTACATTTTATCTATACATTCCCAATACTAAACCCAAACAGGATATCGTGAAACAGATTGGCTCAAAGGATCTTGCTTAAATCTTTATCTCATATCTTTCTCAGTCCTACAGTATTTTATCACTGCTGGTCTAAACATAGAATTAAAAAAACGAGACTCTGGCTGTCAGTTAACTGCAGTTGACATTTCACATGGCTTATAGGAGAAGAATTGATGAAGTCGGAAAGTGCATCAGCTGATTTATGATTTGAAAAATCCGAATTATTCATATAATATAAGCAGAGTTAGTCCACTAGAATTAGTCCACATTTAATGATTTCATAGACTCACACAGGCAGACGCAGAGGATGGGAATGTGATGATGAGGAGCCCGGGTCACTTGTGGAAATCGTCTCTCGCAGGCTTCCAGTTCCAGTGATAAGCTGCCAGCTAAAATTATACAAATAAATGATGATTATTTGTACATGTACACTCAAGTCTTCATTCAATTTATTCTACGGAGATTCTACGTCAATGCTACCCAGGCACGAGTTAAAGTAAGAAAAGGGATATCAGTGGTGAATGGACTGTTCAGATTTTTTTTTAAATTCTAAGCTATGCTCGTCAAACAAAATCTAACTCACTCAAACTATTTAGAGTCAATTGTTTTTTTTCAATCGAACTGCACTTCAACTAACTGCTCCCTTATCTCCCCTTCTGGCATCCAAATACGGATATGCTACTAAATCTCCATCTCCAACCAACAACCAAAAGAAATAAAGTGTTTCTTACTCTTCTCTGCTTAATCTCTTGCAAACCACCACGAGTTCTTTTTCATGTGAACGTTAAATGTTATTAATGAAAATTGTTTAATGGGTTAATTTACCTTCCTATGCTAGCTGAAGAAGTAGACTCAGGCCGATGGTGATGGTTTATACGATTTGGCACGGGGACGGCAACAGGACTAGTTCGACCGGGATGAGAACATCCATTCCCAACAATCTCGTTACTCGAAGACGAAAGACTTGACGTTGAACTCATACTTAAACTTAGATTTGGACGGGTAGATGAAGACATATTGAGGGAAGTGTTTGTCTGGTCATTTGATGGCATGGCCAGACTAATACCATTAGAACTTATACTCGTAGCACTAGAAGTTCTACAAACACAATCACCTGAAGGTTCAACTATTCTTGAATGGGGGGGTCCCACTCCGTTCGAATTAAAAGCTGTTCCGTTCGAGCATAATTTATGAGTTTGAGCAAGAGGGTGGTTATTAGAGATGTGACGTTGTCGATTGAGAAGATGTTGAGCCCCGTTGCAGTCTTCCCATGAGTCTTGCACCACTTGGAAATAAGTTGGAGGGTTGTTGTCTTGACTTTTATTGCTTTGAGAACTTCCACATGAATTTAAGCTCCAATTGGATCCTTCTGGACTCGTTTGACTTCCATCCCGGTCTAACAATACTCCATCCAAATGAATATCAGAGTCATTACGGACTCTTACTAACTGTTGAGGTTGAGGCTTTGGTATTGGTGGGTCACAACTTTAAACATAAAATCAATTATTTAGATTTACTTGTCACCTGTATGATAGCAAAACCTTGATACAAAATACAAGCTGTGAAGAATTGCAAATTATCTGAGAGTAGCGCCAGCACTTGTAAATCATGTATTTTCTTACCGGTCTTCAATACAAAACTCCGAATCCACGATGTACTTGAGGAAGTAGAAGCAAAAAAACAGAATCTCTTCACCCTTATTCAGTCTGTCTTCTAAATTGTGGCCGAAAAGAAGCCAGTCATAAGCAATTGTCAGGTACAAAATCTAAATAAAATTTAAGAATAACATAACATCAATCACAGCCGGATCAACATTTGAGCTAAAAAACAGGAATTTCTCAACGAACCTGCTCAGCTGATAAAGATTTGTGGATAACCCCGTCAGCCCATAATGATAACCTTAGTAGCGAGACAAACAGAGGAGTCCTATCCCAACCACTAATACAGTGAACAAGTAGCCCCTTATTCCCATCCCGAAGATAGGCGAGCAATAACTTTAAGTATTTTTGGGTCAAGGTCACCAAATCCCAATTCTGTAAAAACGAGATACAAAACTATCATGATACATTGAACTCTTAATTAAGAAAGAAAATATTAGAAATATTAATTACTCTATACTGAGACCAGTCTGTGTTTAGCGAGGCAGTCGTTGGATCATAAGGAACAAAAATATTGGCATCCACGTGACCCTGATTCCACTCGAACACCAAGTCCTCCGCATTGTACCCTTTATCTCGATAATCCTTAAAGAATTCACAACCCGGATACGGAAGGGAAATCAAATTGAAGTCCGCGTATCGGTTCTCCTTATCCACTTTCTCTGACGACGTCACACTAGAAAGTTTAAAAAAACAATTATTTGATATTCCTTATCTCGTTCTGTTTTCGTAGGATTCCTAAGTGCACTTACTTTACTCCAAACTTGACTTTTTTCTTCTCAACCATCAGATCGACAATAGTTTGAACTTGGAAAGACTTCAACAGTCGAATATCCTGACTCCGTACGCGGTCAAAAAGTTGCCAGTCACTTTGTGTCTCTGGCACAACAATCTCGTCATCCCCGGCGGGGTCTGGTTCATTGTATGGTTTGGAATCAGTACCGCCCGAGAAGAAGTAGTCGAATGATGATCTTCCATAGATCTCGGGGCCGCCAGAAAGAGTAGCAGACCTGCATAACCCCAAACATCCATTAATTTAATAAGTTAACGAAATTATTCTCAATAAATCCATTCCATTAATCCACTTGCAACATTGCAACACTTGAATCCTATTTGACCTAATAATGCTCTTTCATCTACGAATGCAATCGTCTCGGAAGTTTTACAGATTTTAGGGGGAAAAATTAATCACGTACCTTATATAATACTATACTTGCCTTATGCCTACTTTTTTGTAGACTCTAACCGACGACAGAGCTGAGATATCATAAACTAAGTACATCTTTAGTGGCAAAGGTTAAATATTCAATCTCTGTAAAACAACTGCCAGTTTGAAGCTTAAGTATTTAAGTTAGAGATTATCCTACCGTCTTATGTACAAAAAAAATGATTTAGAAATATTCGCAGACTAAATGTTCTTAATTTTAATTACAAATGTGGCCTACATACATTTTAGAATCATATCTAACAAGATCCTAGTGGCATTAATCTCTCCTAAATATTTTTAACATGCTACCCAGCAGAACTCTACAAAATACCATAATACATACTTCAACATTCTCCAAAATGAATGGAAAATAAGAATACCAGAAGAAAAACCGGACGCACTAACCTGCAAATATGCTTTTTATTGTAAAGGATGACTGGGACGGGAAATCTTGCTCTGCATCTCGCAAAACGAGCTCTGCTGCATAGTTCTTTGAGTTTAGAGGCATCCAAACTCCCATGGTCATTATTATTCGATCGACTTATCAAAATGGAGTTGTTCAGATGGGACCCATTCGAGGATCCATTGAGGGTGAGGCTTGAACTAATGAAAGACTCTGACTCAAGTAAAAGGTCAAGCCCATTATTTGGAGTCCCCTTCGGAGGGCTAAACTCCCTTACTTCATGTCCACCAACCATATCTTCATCAATCCCTCCCTCATCTCCCTTTTCCGATTCTAGAATCACTAGATTGCTCGGGTAGTTTGTACTCAACTCCCCATACGTATTCGGAATTACCTGTAACGTAAAACATCATTAAACCCCCATCATCAGCTTTAACAAACTTCAATGACCTATCTCCATTACAAGCTTTAATCTCCACAGTTTGTACGGCATCGTACTCAGACATTTAAAAATCTATTGCGTATTCGCTTCTGGCACCGTAATCAGTGGCGTTGACCCGGTCCTAGTCACACGGTCCCTCATAACAGACTAGGAATGAACATTTAACTAATTTGGACAATTACGGGTCCCCACAACCAAAAGAGTCTGAATGGTAAGGTGAGATAAATAATAATTATTCGGATATTTTTCCCGTGGGGCGCCACTGCACACTGAGAAGAGACAGCCGGGACTGGGTCATGCCTACATCCTACATGTGCCAAGAAGCCGAAAATCCCGCATTACGGGAGACGGGAATTTAGAATTAACGATGTGACGAAGATGACGAGGAAAAAGAGTGCAAGATCTCGTGCAAGATAAGACGTAATTTACCGAGTACGTATAATCCTGGCCAAATAGACTTAAACATCTCTCCATCACCTGCTGAACCTAGAAATCACAAGTATCCCTTGAATTAGCCACAAAATCACTGACCTAGACATCCCTACTGACAAGAGAATGAGGTCAAATGTCAGACCAACATATGGCTTTACAGCTTATTTCTCTCAACAAGTAGGAAGATAATTTTTAGAGAAAGCGGTAGGGGAACTTACTTTAGGATGAGGGTCTCTGGCCTTGTACGTGTTTTTAGAAAAATACTCGAGAAGAGCCTGGATCTCCTCCGGCTTGACGTCCATACCGTTGACCTGGGTCACTCGACCCTACGATGTAATTGATTTAACTCACTTGCCCCCTCGGAACAAGTGACCTCCAGCTAGTCTAGGTGCACTGACCACCAGCCCAGACACACACTCACAACTAGTAAGAGTAATGGAGAGAGAGTTGACTAATTCTGTTTGTAAAATTCAAAATAACAGCATCCAGGGGTTAATGATGTGTTGTGAGGAGGGAAGATCACATAGTGAGATGTGTGGGAATGAGTTGACCGAAATCTAAACTCCGTCGTAATAATATTTTAACCCATTCTTCTTGTTCTCTTTTCTATGGGAACAGGTGAGGGACACTTTGTGAGCTTCCTATGCACTCTGACCCCTGACCTTGAGGATTTTATTGTGCAAGATTAGCAGATGGACTTGAACTAATCCGGTTTGCTGAGCAAGAGAGGAGGACGAGCATGGTCTGCTCTCAGTCGCACATCAACATGAAATGAGCACTCCTTCCCTTCCTTCTCAGAATTCAGCAGCGCCACTCTACAAAACATACCACCACATGTACACACACATACACTCACCGGCATCATCGATCACTTTCACCGATACATCGACCAGTTATCCTAGAGGATTAATCATTCCTAATTAGTTTCATCCGGGCTTGGCTCATGTTTCTTCACCTAATGTAGTCTACCAGATTATTAGCATTGATTTGGATGTACTGGCAAGAGGCCTTGCTGCCTTGAGGTGAGGGGCATGGGTTTATTGTCATATACTTACAACTACTTTCACTTGCTCTTAAGGTTCTATTGTGCCTGTACTGAAGAGTCCATGTTACAAGTTGCCCCAAGCACCTGCACTAAATGGACTGTTCC
>JAQFYM010003004.1:0-20515 GCA_034694785.1 Agrenia bidenticulata | reverse complement strand
CTTTAACTTTTCACAATTACATTTTTTATACCAGCTCGTCGCTTATATAGTTTAATCGTTTATTACGCCTCTTAATTTCATTGTTATTGTTTTTTTTTGTTTTTTTATATTTGGTTTTGCAAGGTTCTACACAATAAATCAGTAATTGGCTAGATTTTTTCTGCAATAGTTAGTCGCCTTTCCGTTGATTTACAAAATTCTGTCTTAGATATTAATATAATATTATTAAGAAGATGTCAAAACAAACATAAAAAAGAGTTTTTTTTGTGTTTTTAAGACAAAAATTATAAACAAAACATCAGGAATTTTAATTAGACACAAAGCACAGTAACAAAACATAGTAAACGGGCATTTTTATTTTACAAAGTATATTTTCCTTTCGTGGCAAGATGCAACAGAAAACAACCAATCATATTAGTATTAAGCTAAAATCTAGGTTTTTTTCTGCTTTTATTTTACCGCGGATAAATATTTATAAAACAAACAAATCGAAAATGAGTAAAAATCAACTAAATTTTATAGCAAAGGACGAACTATCTAAAAAGCTAGTTTGTTATATTTTTGTCTGTTTTTTTTTACCGCATAAAGTGTCAGTAACCGTTCAAGGATACATTAACAATAAATGCGGTCAGTAATTAGGTCATTGCACGACGTAACGGTTACAGACATACATTAATTACATTGAATACAAAAAAACTTTACGTTTAAGTGTCAAAGTATATAGAAAAATTCTTTAATTCTGCAAGTGCCATTAATAGGCGACTTTAAGACGCGGTCAAACAACAGAAAAGATGTGTGAAAAACATTTTAAAAAAAGTTCTTACTATATGATACGCTTAAAAACAAAAACAACTGAAATCTTGTATAAAACTGTACGTTTTACCTTGTCCTTATTAATGATTAAACGAATAGAAATGTTATACAAGTAATAAATATATGTTTTATTGCACTTCTAAAAAAGTTTGTACCTTTTTTATATATTTCTTGATATTTATTGTAAAAAAACTGACATATATTAATACAGATACATCTACTGTATAAAAATGACAAAACGAAATTGAAAACAATTACAACCAAAAAAAACGCTGACCCGTCCCGGATCGACGAGGAACCCGGACCCCTTGACCCGGAACCCGGATAAAGTAAAAAATAGAGGCCGGGTCCCACCCTTGCACATAGGACAAAAAAATATTAGCATCATTGCTTGTTTATTAAAGCGCTAGCCAATAGTAATAGATGTTGTGGTTCAGCAATGTTTAAATAGAAAAAAAATAGTTTGTGTAAAAAACTGCATTAACAAAAAATGTACTTTGAAAACTTCCTGCGATAAATGAGAACTGTAAAAACGCAAGATAAAAAAATTACAATACGCAGTAAGAGCATTTTGTGTCGGATGATTAGAGTTGTACAAAAGCTATATTATTTATACATAAAGTAAGACTGCAGACATTTCAGTATATACTTGGACGCAAATAGTATGCATTTTTTTGCACATGCCACTAGAAAAAAAATGCACATAGACGACAATACCGTTTATTTCCAACCTTGCGACGCTAGTAGTATACTAAAATTATACTAAAAGCGATACAGATTTATTACGGTGCGTTTTCGGTGAGATCCAGAGATACAAAAAGCAGCCGCATTGCATAATACGTGCAAACTATGTTGCTGATCAAATACAATTTGGTAATTCGATTAATGTTTAACAACAAATTAGTACAAAGCAAAGAATTGACGTATTTTACGCTTTGAGCAAATAAAATATGTGAAATACTATATTGAAATTCTTGAAGTGTTTACAGTCGAACATGAGCAGAATTTGTCGACCGTGTTGCTTTAAATCTATGAGTTTTGAAATAAAATCTTTTTTTACAAAATCGAAAGTCAAAAAGAATATATAAACAACAGCTCAAAGTATAAAAAAGCGGTCTGACACAAAAACAATGGCACGTGCACTATATACTATGCCTTTGCGGGTTTATATAAAAAACACGTCCTTTGTTGCTTAAAGCCTTTAAAAGCAGTTATTATTATTTTTTTTGGTACCTCAACATGTTTTATAATACCTTAAAAAATTGCAAATGTAATCTTGTTGACAAAATCGCTTAATATCCAAAAAGTGGTTGTTAGAGGTTGCATAAAAGATCTCACAACAGTAATACACTGTTTAGTTTTTATATTTTACTGCCATCATGTACAGTAAAATAAAAAAATACAGCACAACATGTAATACTTGCAGTTTGTTGTAACTCCAAACGCTAATCTGTTATGCTGCAAAATCGCTTATATATGTATAAAAATCCTCCTTACAGTTAACTTAATGAAACGCATATGTTTTCACACGGGCACACCGAGTGAATTTTGCTTATATCATACTGCTACCAACGTACCAATAACAATTTGTTTTTTTACTATAAAGTGCTGCCTTATTCTTGTATTGTGTTATAAAATATGGTTGAAATTCAACGTGAATACTATCAAAAGCCCAAATATCTTTTGTGAATATACAAAACCATCCAAAAGCGTGTGATAGTTGTTTATGAATTTTTTTACTACAAAATTTTTTTTTACAGAAATATTTTATTTGCATTTTTTGCCATTTTTTTATTTGAGCGCAAAATTTTTACATTTTTTTCGTGCATTTATGGCCCGCTCTAGTGATGAGTAAATGAAAAAATTTAAAATGACGTTTTTGCAAAAGCAAAAATAAAAAACATTTAAAAAAAAGCCAAAACAAAAATATGCGCTTAAAAAAAAGTATTGATAGATAAAATAAAAATTACTGTTTAATTATTTACGCAAACCATTTTTCCCGCAAAAATTTCTATTAATTGCCCGTTTTGTATTGTCCAACAAAAAATTGCTATTTACATTTAAAAGCAAAATTGTATGCAAAAAAGCGCGTAGAATAATATGAATGTACCAGCATAGACAAAAAACCGTAAGTATTAGTTCGCATACGTTTTTTATACAACAGTGTATATTCGTTGGTTTTTAGCGTCTATTTTTTTTATGATACAGCTTGCAAAGAAAAGCACATAAAAAATGCAATGTGGGCAAAAAAACATTACGCGTACACAACGAAGCACATCTTGCAACAACAAAAAATAGAATTTTACCACAG
The DNA here is from genome assembly GCA_034694785.1 of Agrenia bidenticulata. Taxonomy (NCBI): domain Eukaryota; kingdom Metazoa; phylum Arthropoda; class Collembola; order Entomobryomorpha; family Isotomidae; genus Agrenia; species Agrenia bidenticulata. Next base: position 17,391 of record JAQFYM010003004.1, on the reverse strand, counting down.
GTGGCATAAAACGAGCACCATCTTTTTTATATATTTTAGTCACGGCTGATAATTTTAAAGTTTTCAGTTAGTCAGAAACAATTTTGGGGCCTATATTATACTTAATTGCATTTTTTGTGCACAGTAATTGGCATTATGAGACGACCCTAACCCCACGATTAAGACACGCTCATTATATCTTAAACAGTTGTAGATTTTTGTCCAAGCATGCATTTTAATTTACATTTACATACTTCGAAAAGAGACGAAAAACAATTATACAAAGTCAAAAAAACGTTAGTTGTGATGTTTATAAAAAACTGGCTATATAAGTTAAACATAATATAAACAAACATCATAAAATTTTTTATGATGAAGAAGATATATTTGTTTTAAAAAAAACAAACATTCAAAAGAATTTTATAAAACTACAGTTTAGCAGCAAATCAATATGAACCAATATTTAATTTGCAATTTATATCCAATGAATGTTACAACGCTTTTAAATGTTACTCGTTTGTATATCGAAGCCATTATTAACGCAACGAACGCTTGCAAACGAATTCGTAATCTTTTTAATTGTGCAATTGTTTTGCGTTTTTTTCTTAGTATTTTTTAAGACGATAATATCGTCTTTTTTACTTTCTCTTAAAAAGAAATTTTTGCACTTCTGTTCAATTCAAACTGTAAAAAAAATTGCAAAAATACGGTAAATCAAAACATTCAATAATAATTTTTAGTAAATCATATTACAAAGGTACTTATCATGCAGCCAAATTCTGTATACTTGAACTTTTCAAAAAACCATTAGGATATATAACAACACAAAAGCGAAATTTTAGAGTAATGATCGTTTGAAAACAAATATACTTATTTTTGACAAAAGTTATTTATATTTTTTATATACTATACAGCTAAAAAATTCTAAAAAACCCTAGCTATTTATAAATTTATTTGTATCTAAATATTATAAAATATGTATATTAGACTAGCCGATAATAAATTCCGTAAAGACAATTTGACAGCTTTTTTGTGACACAAAATTTTTAGAAGATTATTCATAAAAACAGTTGCGTTTACAAATACAAAAATGTTTACATAATGCAAAATAGTTATAATCGATGCAAAAAATCAATATTTTTTATACCTAAACATTTGATTTTAATTTGTGATTGGCGTGGTCTAAAAACGACATTTTACAGTCTATTTTAATCTACTTTTCAACGGCAAAAATATATTATGTGTATTATCTATCATTAAATAAACAATGCATTTTCTAGTTAGAAAAATTAGCGTAAAGAGTAAATTTAAACATTCTTTCAGCAAATCAATGTTCGAACTGAGTACTATGTCTTAAAAATGTTTTTTTTATGCTTGTTAATAAGTGGTTAAAATTCCGTTTATTTTTTATTAGCATGCAAAAAAGCGCATTCATTTGGGCGAATGTGTTATTTATTGTTGTCGACATATGGAGAGCACATACAAAAATATGTCTATAACTGATAATCCTGCCTAACAAATCCCATAGCATAGTTATAAATAAGCACTTTTTTGTATAATTTTACTGCTAATACGAAATCAACACTTGTTCAACTATAAACTTTTTAATGCAGTATTTGTATTTAAAAAAGACGATGAGGTTTTGATTTGTCCAGTTGCTATATTTTTTTTTACTTTTTTTACTAAAAGAATTACATATTATTACTTACTGTACAAAACTGTGGGTAAACTTTATATAGAAAAAGTCCAAAAAGTGCAAAAACAAACCAGTTAAGTGCTTGTATTTCAAATCCGTAAATCGATAAAAAACATAAGTTGTCATATTTTACGTTGATACAGCCTGCAGAATAACGCAAAAAACTTTGTTTATTCAACTTTTTCCACAATATTGCATTCCACTATATTCCTTTTGTCCTATTGCTTTTTTAAATAATTTAATAATGTATTTACATAGAAATATACGCAGCGATTTAAACGTATAACAGCAATAATAATAAGAAAGAAACATCTTATTTACACGTAAAGAACTGTATTTATGTGATAAGATATTGCTGCTTTCTGATGATTCAGAATTTTTTGATGGCGTGTGTAATCCTTTTTTTTTGTTAGTCTTAAAAACATATTTAAACCGCAAATTGTATGCAAAAGACAAATAACAACGTCATTATCGTATGTTTATAACGCAAAAATTGATTTTTCTAGTAATATGTCGTAATATCGGTATTTAAAAATATAAGGCTTGCATACTTATAATAAGTATATTACTGGTTTAGCACGAAATAAAAAAAATATCTTCACTTTCAATAATTAAAAAAAAAATGTAAACATTAATATAAAAAGTTATTATGATGTGTAAATAAAAAAACAAAATCGTTTTCTCAATGTATTACGTGGGAAAACTTTTTTTTATGCATAAATAAAATGAACGCGTGCATAAAAAAACTAAAATATTTGAATGCCAGATTTTTTACGTGGTACTTTTCTAAATTATGGCATAAAAAATCAAAATAGAATTACAAGAATACTATTGTTTACTGTAAAATTCATGTACTATTGTAGATGTTTATACACATCTCTAGTTTAAGAGTTTTTTCGCGCAAAAAAATACATGAACCACATTTATGACGCTACATTTAAAAGTTTGTGTTTTAGTTTTACATGATTTCTAGTAATAGCTCAAAAAAAAACATTCATATCCTAATGCAACTATTTGCTTATTCTTTTAAATTAAATTTTTGACATGTTTAGTCGAATATCTGTAGATAATTTTTATAGCAATATCCTATTTTAAAAATCGATATATTGAAAATTTCTTTCGTGCCATGCAAAACTAAAATTTAAAGCAAAAATATTTTCTTAGTTTTTTGTATAATTTTTTGATAATACAAAAATAAAAGAAATTTTTTAGAGAATTTTCAACATGGTGGTCACTGTATCAACAAAAAAAACTATTGTTTTGTTTGAAATTATAACATAAAACGTACTTTTCTACGCGTTATATGTTTTAATTTCCCTTAAAAAACTTTTGTGATATGGTATTTTATTCCATAGTAAATTTATTCATAGAGAAAATTTTGAAATTAAAAAAACCAAAAAACGAAACAAAAATTCTTATCTGATAATTCCATAGGTCAAGACTTTCTAAAGAAATAAAAACATCATGGCATTTATTTATTTTTATATTTTTATATTTTTTATAAAAAGCACCAAGCTTATAAAAAACTTTGTATCATATTTTTACTTAACTCTTGTAATATGACTATTAAAAATACGCTTTAAATAGTTTTTTTTATTTTGTTCCTGTATTTTATAAAATATATAAAATACAAGTATAGATGCGAAATAAATATATTCCAGTACAAGTTTGATAAACTTGTTTTAATATAAAATTTGTAAGAAAAAGTTTTTTTTTTCAAGAAAACATGTTAACTGTGCATTTTTGTAATTTTTGTAGAGCTTTAATACAATAAAGCCTTTTTATTAACATTTTGATATTGTAGTTTATAGAATTATGCGTTTTTGACATTTAATATATTTAATGCATTTATGAGCTGTAAAATATACATCAGAGTCAGTATTATACTTTTCTTTTAACGTGATACTTTTATCGCTTATAAGTTTTCTTTTTATGCAGCGTGTGTCAATACCGACGTTTCTAGTGTGCATTCTTAGTTTTTGCAATTTTTTCGTGTTTTAACTGGTATTACAAAAAAAATACAAAAGTATTTACAGATGCGTGTAACGAACTGGTTTTTTACAGCTAAAAGTAAATTAGACAAAAACGCGTTTAATTGGGGCCTCAACTATACAAAAAATCCTATTTTGGTTGCAAAAAGAGATAGACCATAAATTTGTACTACAATTAGTATATATGTAAAAAATAACATGTCATAGTGTACAAATCAAATTTTATTACAAAATATATAATTTTTGCGTAAACACTGCTTATCTTAAAGACTTCTTTTAGTGTTACAGATGTTATTACATAAACTGTAAGAATTTTAAGTACTTTATTTTACTCTTACGAATTAAAACTTTTTTATGGAATGCTTTTTTCACTACAAATTCATGCAAATAAAGATATATAAAATTGTATTTAACTATTTCAAAATTATTTAACAATACCTTCAGCAGTAGGCAATTTTGTTTTTTTTTCTGTCAGTTCAGCTGGTTACCATAATTTCCAGCAAATTATTGTAATTAATGGTTTTTTAACAAAAAACTATTTCTCACAAAAAAACAATCAAAAATCTGTTAAAATATCTGTAATATAACACATAAGCTGCTGTGCTACAGATTATTTGCAAGTAATTTTACATTGTGCGCGTTTATGTGCACCATTTTAACCAAAATAAAAGAATTTTTTATTAAGCTGTGACTAGTTTATATTTAATTGTGGGGCTTTTTAACTGTTTAATTAAGCAATTTATCTGGTTTCTACAGGTATCGCAAAAGTGCCTTTATATCATACTTTGTGTGGTAAGCAAAATTTATCTTTAAAGATTTAATAAAAGCTTTTTTACAAGTTAAACATGCTTTGTTCTTTTATTGGTAATACCCTTGATTTAAACAAAGCACGTATACAAAAAATTTACTGTATCATTGCATACCATTTGAATAACGCAGAGATATATTTGCAACAAAAAACAACGCAAAAGAATGCTTTGTCAATATTTACAACGCAAAAAATGTAGGCTGTACTTTTATCTGCAAATTATAGTTGTACAATAGACTAGTAATTTCTTTTATACGGTAATGATTTAAAATCATGTACCAAACAAAGTATTTCAACTATATAATATGGTATCGTAGTGTAGCTTTGCGCTACTCTAGATTTATTTTAGACAGTTTTTTTAAATTCAAAATATTACTTTCTGTTGATTGTGTAAAATATGCGTAGAGATGCGAAGTGGTAATAAAAAAAAATTGTTCAATGGTTTTTTCTTAGTAGACATTCACATAATATAAAATATCTTGGTCATCAATTATTTAAAGTCGGTAGTTCGATACGTTTAATTTTTTTGCCTAGTTGTTGTTTTTTATAACGTTTATATGCGGCTACTGCTTATTACGGTTTCATGTTCTACAATGCTGTGTTAAATATGAAGAAAAAGAACACCACTGAAAAATTTTTACTAAAATGGCCATTATAAAAAAAATAGTAAAACATTTTGCATACTGGTATTTTAATAATTATATGAAAAAAAATAAGCTTCTGTAAGTAGCTAAAGCTGAATATTATTTTCAAAAGACTTACTGCAGAGAATCATGTTAAATGCAATAATATTTTATTGATGAAATATTTTATTTATAGATGTGCTAAAAAGATGTATAAAAAAATATGGATCAACGATTGATTGTAGTTTACCGATGATAAGTAATTTTTTTTACATATTTAAAATAAACCTTATTACTTTATAACTTTGAAATACCATAATAGATAGAAATTTGACGTTAATTTTACAACATATTGCACTTTTATTAATTTTTTAGCACCAATGTTACTTCTAAAAGACCCTCACGTCACAAATTTTCGTTGGTGATTGTAGTGATATAGGACGATAGGAAATACATTACCTCTTCACTTAGAATTGTTGTGTTAGTTTTTTATTGAAAAATATAATCTTTAACTATATAAATTTAAAATCAAAAATATTTAAAAGAAATTTCTAATGCTTATTGCGGTTTATTTAGCTATTCGATTATGTTTAAGTGTATTTTCGTGTAAAAGTAATATGTGGAAATGCTTTAATGTAGAACTGGAACATAGAGCTGTATGTGGAAATAAGAAAGATTAGCATGCCATTAGTGCAAAGAATATTATGCTGAATACTCATATGTAAATGTCTTGGGTGCGTGTAATATATATACCATAAACTCAGCAAACAAAAACCTCCCCAGTAATACTCTTTTTTATAGACACCTATCTTGTTTTTAATGACCTATAAACACATTGTGGTCATAATTTTTAGTAAAGTAGTACAAAATATTGTAATATTGGGACGCGATTTTACCAAATTCAAAAAGCGTACAAATCGAAAAAAATGAAGATGTCATGGCAAATCCCCAAAGTGACCAACAAAGCAAAGTTTTCGAAAAGGGTTCATAAAAAGGTTTTAAAAATGTACATGTTTTTTAGAAGTAATATAAACATAAAGACATACTTTTATTTGCAAATAGTAAAAAAACGAATATGACAGGGGATCTAATCGCGGGATAGCACAGAAAAAAAAATGTTGTAAGTCCGGGATATTATACGTGACACCAGATTTTATTTTTATTATTTGTATTTTTTTCTTGTTTATAAAAATAAAACATAGTGTTTTTCTTCATAAAAAAAATATTAAAAAAAAGGTTTTTTTTTCAAAAAATATAAAATTTTACGTCTAATACTAATTCAGGTATAAATTGCAACTTTTAACTACATAATATTGTTTTGGCTACATTAGACATTATTTTAGACAAAAAAATTGTTTTTGCGTTTTTATCGGCATAAAAAAATTGTAAAATAGGCAAGCTTTTGTTAAATTACGCAAAAATTATAAAAACCTAGTTTTTTTTATGCCATTTTCAAACTTTTTTTTAGTAAATATTCGTACTTACACAATCCGTTCTAAGTTTAAATACACAATGTACAGTTTGTCTTCGTTTATATGTACCTGTTTAATTTACCCCTTATTAAACGGTACTTTTTTTGATTTTTCATAGATAACTTATTATCCTGAAAAAATAGATTATATTGCTTGAATGAAAAGAGAAGCGGGAAAAAAGTTACCAGATCCTTTTTTGCAAAATTTGTATTGTTTATTTTGTAAATACTATAAATATGCTTACTGATAGTTCTTTGTCAAAACTGTAGTCATGAGAATAGCACAAAATACCATTGCTTGTAGTCAATCTATGCGTACAACAGTATAAATATGAAACAAATTGTTTTCGTACAAATATGCAAGAACAGGGTCTACTTGTTATGAACAATAGCAATATTAGATTATAAAACGTGATTGTTGACAAAAAACCGTTTTTAGTTATATAAATTGATTACATGCCAGGGTAGCATGTTCAACGTATAAAACCTAATTATCCGGTTTTTTAATCATGTAGAAAAACCCATATTTTGTGATCCCGAGGGTTTCTACTTACAAATCTGTTACTTTACTTGTATATGCAATAACATATAAAACGCAAAATATATGCATTGTCTTAAAAAGAAAAAAGGTTAATTAAAACATTGATTGTAAATAAAAATCATTACATACACGCCTCATGTTTGTTCATTAAATTGTTTTGCCATAAAAAAAATATAATTTGTAGATAACTATCTATTTTATAGATTTTGTATTTAAATTAGAATATCGTAGCTAAATAATGACGATGTATTACATAAAAAAATACAGATCAAACAGTCTTGGTGGCACGACCCTCGCAGAAAAAACTGCCACTTTACAAAAGCATGAGACAGTGATTATAGTATCTGTAAAAACAACATATTTTCGTTGCGGATAATTTTCTTATACATAATATAAATTGTGGTAATAATGTGCAAACTTAAATTGATCTTCAAGCAGCTATAAACATTTTTTTGCTGTTAAACTGCAAAGCATAAAGTATCATGTGTCTTTTTACACTTCCTTTTTTACTTTCAAACTCTAAAAGATATTTCTGTTCGCATAGCATTTTGCTACTTTATACATATCATTGACTGTAATTTAAATAAACATAGGTTCATACAATGGAAAAGGTTATACAAGTTTACTAGAAATACACAATTTATGCGTTTTACTTCTGTCTTTACATAGATAATATATATTAATGAACAATTCAATAGATAAACATCTTTTTCCTGTTTTAAAGACGATGCATGTTAAAAATATCTCTATTTTTTTAGTATGCGCTGAACTCGTCTTATTGTTTATACAAATTATTTTGTAAGAATGTTAATTTAACTTTGTGTCAAAAGCCCGTTAGTGGGGCACCAAATTACACATTAATGATATGAATCGTTTGTTAATATGCAACTTAGTACATAGTTTGCCAAATGTTGGTCCCGATTAGCTAATTTTTTTTTCCCGGTGAGACGTAGTGGAAACGTTTTCGTAGTACGAGTGCATGCGTAGTAACTCTATTAGACTAGTAAAATAATTCATTATTAAAAAAACTCAAACAGTCTAAACGATTGTTGTATAATATGCATAACACAAATTGTTTTTGTATTTGTTTCGTTGTTCATATGATACGTAAAAAATCACAAAAAGGCAAAATATAATTTTTTTTTTTTAAATCATATAATAAAGCATTAATTTTAGTTTAAGTGTGTTTACGGTTAAAATGCACTATAGCGGCTACAAAAAACAACGCAGCCCCCAAGTTCAAAATATGAAAAAAATACAAAAAAATGAAAAAAATGATGTTTTGAAACGGAAAAGCAATAAAAATTCCTCTAAAAAATTTTCCCTTAAAAAAAACACGTCAAAAAAAGGAACGCAAAAGAAAACAAACAAAAAAAGAATAAAAACACATTCAGGAAAAAATATAGAAGAAAAAACAAACCCAACAAACATTAGATAAATTGTGTGATACATCAATATTCCAAAAAACACATGACGACGCATAGTAAACACAACTAACTATATTACTGACATAAATGGAATGCTGTCCTCCGTTTATGGTAATAAATATATATACGCCATAATAAAAAACTAATATAAACAAAAATGAAAACTACCCCATAACAGGAAATATCTAAACAGATAATTCCTTTACTTAAGCGACTAAAAAAAATGTAAAGTTAATATGAATTTGAAAAATTTGTATAAAATTGTCAAGAGCTAAAGGCGTCCTATAAATAAACTAATACGGAAAATGTGTTACCAGCTAAAACGAAATGTTATAAATTCAAGGCTAAAATGAATATATTACAAAAAGAAAAACTTTACAGACACTCGAATCAATGACAATGCAGCTTTCAAGGTTTTGATTTGTAAGGTTAAGATGTTGTTAGGAACGTAGTTGAAGATAATAGATGCATTACTTCTAACATATTTATATCTACATAAGTGTACTAAAAAACAAAGAAATTACTGACCGGGCACTTTGAACACACATTTTGAAAATGCTTAAGCTTCTAGTAAAAACCGATTAGCTGATGCTGTAAGATATTAAAGATAGGTAAAAGGCGGAGAGGATGTAATCGTAAAAAAAGAAAAAACTAAACTAGGCAAAAAAAAGGGCATAGAAGTTAAGGATTCTGGTATAAGCTGGCATAGAGAGGACCACCGAACAAAAGATTTTTTGGTAGAAATGGCAGACAGAACGACAGTCACGCAGCAAAAAGTTATTGACGTGCATGTATAGCCTGCTTGTATTTTCTAAACAGAGTTTTTTACATCCTACGTAAAAGCACGTTCGAATTTACAGCATGAGCATATAACAGTTAATCACAGCATGCATTACAAAGATCTAATAAAAAAATGAGCTTAACATACAGTGGAAGGACGTAACAATGGGATAGAACAATATGTTTCTCATCTCGAAACAGATATAAAAAGAATATTTATGAGTACCTGTGAAACATGATATGGCGTGGACAGAATAAAAAAAAATCTTTAAGATAGTTTTTTATGCTTTTAGTGAAGTAGTTGCCGAATTAAAACCTTGTAAAAATACTTCCTAAAAAGAAGATTTTAAAAAAGTCATTTATTTCCGGTAAAATTATTAAAAACAACTTTAATTTCGATTCAAAAAAGTATTTTTAGCCTTAAAACGGTGCTTCGTAGTGTGGCCGTTAAAGTGCAAAAAATTAGTTTTTTATATCAATATAGCTTGTTAGAAAAAAAAACAAAAAAATTCAAATTTTTTCAAAAACCATCATTTATCTGATAAGGAAAAATGAAGTATTTTTCAAATGAATTTATGTTTTTTTGTAATTTTTACATTTATAAAATTTGTTCTTAATCGCTGTCGTAATTTTAACCTGGACGAGTTTACTACGGGTGTACGAGTTTACTGGGTAGTAGAACCGCTACTTTTTTTGTAAAATGTCGAAATAAAAACAAATTTTAAAATCCAAAATACAATGTAATGTTTTTTTCTTCGGTATTTTATGTGTTTATTCGTGTTTTATGTATATATATATAGCTTATATTTTTACAGTTTTTTCTATATGCCAGAGTAAAAATGAAAGCTGATTTAGGATCAGCAACACAAATTACTTTATTAGAAACAGATTTAATTTTAATATTAGATTTGTAATTATGACTTTACGCTAAATATCAGGGTAAAAAATAAACGGAAAAATAATTTAAGGGTCCGATAAAAAAATCCGACAAAGACCATTTTATTAAGTACACAAGGCAAATTTGCACTCAATTATAGCAATAGATCTGCCGTCACTAAAACAAATACTATTTTTTCAAGAAAGTATATAGTTTTCTTTTGTACCGCAAATGTTCGTCACAAGATTGTGATGCGTATTATGGACCATTTCACTGCGTTTTATTACTAGTTTGCGGCAGTGTAGTATAATAAATGCGTTTTAATAGTAAATACACGAATTTATATAAATATCAACACATACATAAACAACAGCAACGTAAACAATTATATACATTGCTCTGCAATAGGTATCAAAGCCACCTTTTTAACGGTAATCATGCTAGCCAAAAAATATATTTTGCAACTTTCTACTAATTCCTATAAAATCTATGTTAATAAATGCACGTTTATTTAATTTGGAATAAATGAATATATTTTTTAAAAACGATATATGCAAAAAATGCACATACTTTTTTTTAAATATTAATAAAAATGTCCGTATTGTATTTAAATCATTTTTTGTAGTATAAATCTAGAAGATATATATATAATGTGTCAATATGTGTAGAAATGAACAGACAATAAATTGTATTATTTTTAATACGTAAAAATTTTAAAATAATCTCAATTTTATTGCTTGTTTACATGTTTTAAAAATAGAACATCTAAAAAAGACATATTTATTTTGATCTACTGCGTAACTAACAAAAAAAACCAAAATGCTAAAAAAAAAGTTACAATTTAAGTATACATTTTACAGTTCGTTTTTCGCAAAGAATAACTTAAAAAAAATTAATTATCAAAACAGCTATATAAAAACTACCCCGCATTTTTTTTGCTTTTTTACAGGTCTGGTATAATTGGCTTAACCCTGACCATGCATGTGGCAAAAAATCAAGAATATTCAAGCCATTGTGTTCTGTTTTACTAGACATGTTTTTTATTCTCTGATAAGGTATACCGAGGTTTCAAGTACAGGCAATTATAGTATGTTTTTTTATCTATGTCTTGACAAGTAAGTAACGCACGAGTTAATCCAACAACACAAACCATAAATCTGTGATTTGGGTTAAGCCTTGCTGAATGCATCAAGCATAAAAGTATACTTTATATTTAGTTTTACTTTTCAATTTTATGAAAGACAATTAAATATGTATTTTTTTGTTTCAAATATGTTTCACATTGTTATTTACTAAATATAGACAAAAAAATGGAAATTTTACCTCTTCTAGCAACAAACGTGGGATGCCCAATGCATCACTTACATAGATATGCCCTGCTACTATTAAGGCATAGCTGTACACACCTTATGTACCTTGTGTTGCATTCGATAAGATAACAATATTAAAAATTTTGTTTAGGGTTGAGGCTTTACTATAGAAAAAATATTCTGTCAGTTCAAGTTAAAAAAAAATAAAAAAACGACTGTATTTTGATATATAGCTAAAATTAAAAGAATACTTTTTAATAATTAAAAAAGACCCTTTTTTTACTTTCTATAACAGTATAATTTATTAAATTGATTTTATACATTATCGGTTGCAATCAACGTCGTAATAAAGCAAGAAATGTTATTATCAACATAATTTTTATTACGATATATATCTGCAACTTGTCGTGATGAGCCTGAAATCCAGAATACTGGCAATTTCACAAAAGCAGGCTAAAAAAATACAAAGACAGTAAGTATATGTAAAAAAAAAATGAAAAAAAAAAAAAAACTATAAGAAGAATCAGGGTCACCGACCAGCATAAAAAGGAATCTCATATAACAGCATACAATATATGCTAATTAAGACCGAAATACACCTAGCATTTTGTCCATAGTTTTTTATTAAACTTATAAAAAGAGGTGAATTTGTTCTTAAAAATGAAAAGTAATAAAATCACTCAAACCGCCAATAATTCGCCCAAAAGTGTAGTAAAATCAAAAATTATTACAATAATATGAGTCATTTACTCAAGTTGTAAATGGTATTACAGAACAATACTATAAAATTTTATATGCAAAAAAAAAACTAATTCACAAATAATTTGCAATAAAAAAAACCATATGAGAGGTTCTCTTTTGTTATGCACTTTTATGATGTTACAAATAAGTTTCATTTGATCATAACTAGTAATCAATCCACTCCTTTCTATATAAAAATGACATACATTAGAAATTATCACGGGATTATTAAACTGTAGACAACAAATATTTATAAAAAACGTATAAAATTTTTTTTTTATGTATTTTCTATACACAGATTTGCATCCAAAAATGCATTTTTGTATATTTTTACTTGCTGTCAATTTGTAAGCATCTAGGTTTTGTCAGTTAATATGCCATTTTATGTATTAAAAAAAACATTGATGCGTTGCAAAAAAAACTAAAAATACTGTATACTTCTTAACAAAGAGTAATTGTGTTTTATTTTGGTGTTAATCTTTATAAATCAAGCCATTTCAGCAATTTAATAATACTCGATTATGCTAGTATTGTAATCATGCACAATCAAAATTACATTGTAATGTATGGTGAGATTTAGTATAAATTTTTTATTTTTTACTAGATGGATTTTGTCTTTTAATATATATGAAAATTAACTAAAACACGTTTTCTTGCTTGAAGCAACTGACTTTAACAAGAATTTATATTAAAAACTTTTTGTATTTTACTAGAGACATATTCCAGCTTTTTTGAGCCGTTTAGGTTGTGCTGGGTACTTTTTAAAATATTTTTAAACAGTATTCAAATACTGAAATAGCAAGATTAAATAATATCCCCTAATTCAATGCTATTTGTTAAATGTGTGGCATTCCGATACTTTAATATCTTTTTTATGACGCGTAAAAAAGTGCATTTTTTATAGTAAAACGGTATATTTAGTAACAATACTCAAATGATTTTAGATGGCCCAAATGAAAAAAATGCATTTATGCAAAAAATATATGTTCTAAAAAAGCAAAACCACGCTTGTAGACCTATATTGTTTTACAGTAAACGTGCAAAGTGAATTCCGTAATCTCTTAGTGTTCTACTTTGTATTTTAAACCTCGTAGAAAGGAAAAAACTGTAATTATAAAAGGCATACTCAAGAATTCCATATTGGGTTTCTTGCATTTCCTAGGAGTAGTGGTACACCCTAGTGCAATATAAAAATATGATTTCCTCTCATGGTACAAACAAACAATTCAAATGTACCCCAGAAAAAATAAAATTAAATTTTGCGATGTTCATGCTAATTATGCAATGCAAAATTTGTTGCATTCTAGAAATATGCCTCGCAATATTTTACACGTACTCGACGGTGCAATAGTAGTGAATATTTGACAAAAGACAATTTAAAGATACTTTTAGAGTATCGAAGTATATTTAAAATGTTTTTATATGGTTTTGAACTTTGAAAGATATTCATGATCTTTTAATCTATTCAATTGAGAGGTTACTATCTATTTGTGTTTTTCAAGATGGTTTCCTTACCAAGATATTATAAATTTCTCAGTAATCTCAAAAACCTTTTTTTTCGACGAGTAAATAATGTTTTGATGGTTTCTTGTAAAGTGGATATCAAAAAAAATATTGAGCTGTTGCAAATAGAAAAGATGCAAATATTCACAAATACCTTAACAAAAAGTGTTGCAAACGGACCATCTTGGCTTCAAAAGGCAATTATATCCCTATTATCCTTCGTATATAAATAGGAACGTATTGATAATGAAAGAAGATATCATTCTTTGTTTGTTGCAATAGTTGTAGTATACTTCTTATGACATAATATTTGTTTGTGCATTTGTTGGCGCAAGTCATTCTTCAGAAATATATTTTTGTTTTTTTTTCATCCGCCATAACATTCTTTTACCTTTTCATGTAATAACAGATGCAGCTCATTCTACAATGGAAAACTATAGAAATTTTTGTGAAAAAACGCTGAACACAAAAAAATTCTAGTTTGAACTATATATATTTTCGCCAAAAAATAACCGGTGGAAAACTGTATTAAATGTATAAACAATAAAATTTGAACGAACCAAAATCCAGCAAAAAATGGAAAAAAAAACTTCAACAGGTTATTTTTGTTTGCTTGTGTATTTAAGAAATATTTTACTAGTAATATATGATGATGCATTTACTACATATTTGCAAGAAGAATGTAAAAATTTATTGTTGTTAAAAAGTTATTCGTTTTTAAGTCATAATAATATATGTAAATGATGTTATATATCGTATACACTTAACTTATATTCGTCTGTATACATTTTAAGCATACTCAAGTCTTGCATATGTAGTTTTAACATTATTAAATCGATATGACCGTTTTTATATTTTTTGAGATTTTACGGTTCCGACTGAATTTATTTATTTTACTAGTGTAGTCAATGTATGTTTTTTTTTGTAACATAAAAAGGGCAAATTGCTATCTTTTTCATATCTTTTATAAAAACTAATTCTTACTATTAACTTTTTTTGCAAATCATGTTTTAAGTATAATGTAAAGAAACGTAATAGTTTTTTTTTGACTATTTCGTTATATTTTGTAGACAAGATGCTTGGTCATTGTTAATATTTTGTCATTACCCCTGTGATTTTAGTTCTTGCTTTGTCTGCCCATTTCTTATTTTTTTATTTTCCATTATTTACACAAATAATATCAGCATGCGTATTAGAAAATACATTCGGTTATATAAAAAATCTTTTATGCAAATTGGTTGTATAAGCTACAATAATGCCTTTCGCGAACATTCACTACTACTCCATTTGACGTTTAAAATATGTGTTTTATTTTCAGACAAAGATATATGTATCTCTGCCGTCCCACTTTTACCAAAAAAGTTTCCTTTATCCCGAATGCATATGCCGTATCAAATCTTTGTATTGAAAATATATTTTTGTGCAAACTTTATAAATATTTCACTATGTTTTTGGGCATTTTTTACATTAATAAGCAGTTTTGTATTTATATATGACCATGCGCTTGCTACTCAACCCGTAGATGAGTCATGATAAAAGCCTTGAATGTGCCCAAAATAGGTCGGAACAGCCTTACTAAGGCCACTCGTATACGAAATCCAAGCGGAAAAAAAAAAATCAAACTTCATTGGATAAAAAAGCATATTTTTGCGCATTTGCACAAGTAAAAATACAATGAATTCTACATATAGGCCTTTAATGCAATTATAAAACCAAAACATAATACTTATCTTTTTTTGCGTTTTTTACTTAGTAATACCTGGTTTTACATTGATATAATGTAGGAACGTCATTTTTATATTTTAAGTATCTTTTTTTCTACATACAGGTGAAATCAGTAAAAAGGCAGATCAAAAATTTTTTTGTGATTTTAAATTTTAAACGGGTAATTCCCGGATCCAACCCGGGCCAAGCCGGGCGGGTTAAGCCAAACTTAGTATCTTTTTTAAAAAAAAACACGCATCGGGCCAAACCGGGAAAAAAAGGACTCTAGTTGGTTATGAACATAAGTTTATATTATTTTAATATCATTTTTGAACATTTTGTTGGTAATGTGTAAACATAAAGAGAAGAAGATAACTATAATAGACAAAAAGTTTAAAAACTACTTTATGGCAACTTATCTGGGTTAAGTTGCTTGAAAACGTTTTATAATAAATTTGTCAAATCAATAATATATAGCGTCCCCGCGGTTAGTTTCTGGAACCATTTATTTTACTGTGCAATATCTTTATTTTAAATTCTCCGTGCTACCGGGCTTTTAACGACGATTTTTGTTGCTTTTCGTTATGTAAAAAAGCATATTATTTTGTAGTGATTCTTACGATTACACTATCTTTACAGTTGTAGAGATACAGTTATAGCGATTATATTTCTGTAACCGATCTAGATATACTCTCTGGTTTTTTTATCATTCATAGTATGATTTTTTTTGTTCGAACATGCTTTGTTTTTTTTGACATATGTGAGAAAAATAAAACTAGTACCCGCAAAGGAAAATAACACTTTATGGGGAAATTCTACCTGGTGTACCATTATGGAATGATATAAAGCAAAATTGACATATATGGGAGTCTGTATATCCATTAAGCCTAACTTTGACCCAAAGGGGACAGTGAACCCGACCCTAAGAGGCGAGCAAAAAAACTCATCGAAATAAGGTATCTTAATTTAAAAAAATTTTTATCTTGATTATGTCATTTAGAAATATAAAATCTGTGCTGTATTAGGGTTTTTAGTATACCGTATAGTTGTAGTCCACTATACACATACTATTAATTTACTGTAAAGTGTATGGTAAGTGTAGATTTAGTGTTTTCTTATCATTTTATTTTTTCATCTCTAAAATGATAATTTTATTTTACATAAATAATGTGTTACAACCCATTTTTACACAAAAAATTACATTTTAATACTGTAAAAAGAACCATGTATTCTATTCTTATGCAAATTATAGTTTGTTATTAATGAACATATAAGTCCTATGTAAAGTTACTGTGTAGGTAAAATCTTTAAGAAAAGCGACATCATAATTAGTAATACAAAATACACAATTTTAAATACAAAATATACAATTCTTTTCATACAGGCAAAACCTTACTGCACTGTGATTGACTGCGTTATACTAAAAAAATTATGCAGAAGAAATTTTTTCTTCTAGAAAAAATACTATTTCAATGTAAAAATATACAATTGAATTTTTTTTAGCAAATCAATTGTACACTATGCGTACATAAACTTTTCTTCGTAAATACTTACAAACCTTAGATGCATTTAACACGGCCTTTATTTTGTATTGAGTTAAAGCAACATTAAATATATAATAACAATATAGGCAATATTTTTTTATGTTTGTGTTGTCTAAAAACACTAAGAAAAATAAGTAAAAAAACTTAAAGCTTACTTAACACTATATATACCGTATTGCACTATACCATGTAGTGATAACCATGATACCTAGTGTTAAGACAACACTTTTAATGTATGAATAAAATTAAGTAGGATTGTACTTTACTGCCATCTGATAAGTTCAGGATATTAGTTTTGGTTATTGTTTTCAGGTTTCAGGTATAAACGACTTCCGTTATAAATTTTGTGGGTTCGCTGATATTTTCTTTATTTTTTTTTTTTTGTAAAAAATACCT
>JAQFYM010003003.1:0-20523 GCA_034694785.1 Agrenia bidenticulata | reverse complement strand
CTTTTTATTTATAATTTTACGCCGAAAAATCAAATAATCGATTATTCGGTTTTCGGGTCTGGATCTTCTAGTATAAAGAATTTAAGATTTATATTTACGCAGACAAAATCTTTTTTTTAATAACAATTAAAAAAAAAACCTTTGTTTTGCATACTAACCAAACTGTCAATATGAATATAACTCGTTATAAACAACATATACTGCACTATAGTATAATAGATATAAAACTAAGTTTTATGTATTTTTTACAGTAAAATATTAAGAAAATGCCTTTTATGGTAGTAAACTAATTTATTCTGCGTATTTAAAGTTCGTTTCTAGCATATTGGCGTTTTTTGCCGTTTAAACATATTCAGTGTACAAAATTGTGTTCAGTCTAAAGAAATATTCTGTTTTATGGAGGTTGCAATTTAGAAAACATATGCGGTATACAAGAAAATAATTTAATAAAAACTCTTATATAAAAAAAAAACACGAAATAAACCAAAACTAAAAAAAAAAATATAAATATAAAATTCTTTTAAAAGTATACTGAGGACATAAGATAATTCATAAAAATTGAATTAAATCTGTGCAATGACTATTAAAACGCAAAAAGTTGTTTTTATATGCAAAAGAAAATCTAGGGCATGCCATGATTACTCTCTACAGAATATAACCAAAAAAGTTTTTTAAGAAAATATTAACCAGTCTTTTTAGGTATTTTTATGTTTTTTTGTTCAATAAAATCTCTAGTGGAAGTTTCATTTTAAATTCCCTTATTTATGGATGCAAATCCCTAATATTACAAATATACCGCTTTAAGTTCATGTTTTTAAGCACAAAAATCAAT
Organism: Agrenia bidenticulata; assembly: GCA_034694785.1. Taxonomy (NCBI): domain Eukaryota; kingdom Metazoa; phylum Arthropoda; class Collembola; order Entomobryomorpha; family Isotomidae; genus Agrenia; species Agrenia bidenticulata. The sequence goes on along the minus strand of JAQFYM010003003.1, from coordinate 19,691 downwards.
TCTAATCTTACAAAGTATTTTAATCGATATTTTTACATAATATAAAAATATGATTATATGATGTCTATACGCAAATTTATTAATTATTATTTGATTTATAGGATATAGGATACATATTTTGTTGTCCTATTAACAGTTATTTTATGCTTTTCTAATATTTTTTTAGGGAAAATGCCAAAAAGCCTTGGTAAAAAAATTGCCAATGCAAAGTACCTTGCGTGTATGCTTTTGTAGATAATTGCATGTAAAAAATGTATTAAGACATTTATAACCACACTTTAGAACACACCGATATTTATTTTAGTAATTTCAATTATCTTCATTTTGCGTTTTAAAAAAACTTAGTTTACCTAATGCATTTATGTTTCTTGTTTATGCGTAAAGCATTAAGAAATCCGCTTGCAAAAACTGATATATGTATTTTGTCGCCAAGATAGCTTTTTTTCTAAATTTTGTTATACTATGCTATCGGCGTCAAAAGTAGCTGTTTTACACTATTATATATTTTATAAATTAATATTATTTATTTATTTTTTATACGTGTAATTTACTAATTTTGAAACAAATGCCAGTAAAGACAACATTTTTGATTACTTTTGATATAAAAGTTCTTTGAAAAATTTTTATTAATAGTTCTTTTGTTACTCTTGCCTTTTTTTTTATATGTTGTCTGTTAAAGCCTACAAGTACCCTTCTATGAGATTTTCATTGTCCATAGGGTGCTACCTAGGTTTCCCTTTCTCGAGATTTTGAATCTCGAGACTCGAGGGTATTTTTTATATAAAAAAGGTAGTCGAGATGTTCGAGGTATCGTGAGAAACTCGTCAGTATAAACTTCGATAAAAACCAATTGTATTTACGCATACATTTCTTTTTATGTCGATCGATGTATGGGCAATATAATAATAGTTTTTGTAATAATAATATATTTATAAAACTTTGCCAAAACATATTTACTTTCCATAACTTGTTACAATGTCGTAATGAGTGTATTTGTAACAGTGGCGTATTCAGGAGGGCAGGGTGGCAGCGCCACCGTCCCTAAAAATGCGCCAGAATTTAAGGGGTTCCCTTTTGTGCAGATATTTGTTTTTTAAAAAAATATGAATTTAAAATTTTTTAAAATAAATAATTTCAAAAAAAATAATTAAGATTTTTTACTTCATAAACGTGTTTTTGGTTCTTATTTTTTTCGAAAAATACTGAGTAGCACTGGGCTGAAAAAAAATAATCATTACACTACTGATTTGTAATGTCTACAAGGTTAAATTGTCTGCAATTTAATCTAATAGATTTTTAAAAGTTGACGATTTCTCGAAATATTTCACCTTAAATTTTTATGTCGAAATCGAAACAAAAAGATATATGCGCTACAGGTAGTTTTTTTTGTCCACAAAAGTCCATTAGCAAATGCATATGTATTGTGGACCGATTCCTAAATGTACCAATTACATGTAAAAAATTTTCTACAAATAAAAAAAAACATTTATACTTTTGTTATTTAGCATTGTTAAAAATTTACAAGAATACATTTTATCGTCTATAAAATGTACTGTGGCCTCATTTATACTAAAACCAAAATTTAAAAGTCAAATTCTGGTTGATATAAGTATACAGCTATTCAGTTAGCGTTCGAAAATGTTTTATATTTATTAAATAATATATTTTTAAGTCAATTTGCGTATTGTTTCATAATATACGCAATTATGGCAGCGCATAAAACATGTAATGATATTAATGTTGGTCTTTGTTTTTTTGTAGTCTCAGTTCTTACAGAATTTCAAGGTTTAAAACTTTGATATCTCAAGAATCTCGAGATCTCGCTCGACAGGAATATTTTTTACTATGCTGTCTCAGGTTTTTCATAATATTGAAACTGTAAACTCTAGTGCTACCAAAAAAGAATTTAGATATACATAAGGTGTTTTTTTTTCTTAGGGAAAAATACTTATGGAACAAGCTCTGCTTCAATGGAGACTTTTTTATAGGTAATCTATATAGGTTGTTACAAATAACACGCCTTTATAAAAAAAAAACATATTTACTACATTTAAAAAGCTACTTAGAATATTTTGTGCCTTTTTTTGTTGAAACTTTCACGTCATAAAAAATATAGCTAAAAAACTGTATTATAAAATATTAATGATTGTAAATTTGTTTTTTATGGTTGCCATTTATCCATACAAGTAAACCATACTCAAAGGTTATACAAAATAGAAAACCCTAGGGCTTTTAAATACCTGTGTCATTAAATACTGCAATTTCATAAGCCTCGGTACGCAGGCATATACCCTGTTTTTTATCTTGTCGTTATAAAAAAAATATAACATTAAGTAGTGCTAGCCTTGTTTTACTTCTATTCTGATAGTAATATATTTTTAGTACGTACATACAATTAAATTTTTTAAATATCGCTTTTAGAAAACAAAAACAAATATTTATAAAATGTAGAATATTTGTTTTTTACTTACAGCTATTAAAAAAGAAATTGTGCAAAATACGTGTAAAATTTTTCTTTGTCAACATTTAAAAGTATTTAAAAGCGTAAAATATACAAAGCTGTTAAAACCATCCATAGAGGATCTTTTATGCCACTTACGTGCTGCAAACAATGTTAAATATACATATGTGTTGTTTTTCTAACGTTTTAAGATATCAAAAATTATTAATTTACACAAAAAAGAAAGTTTTAGACCATATTTTTTTTTTTGGATTATTGAAAAATCACTTATAAAAATACGGAAAATAGTACTGCTTCGCATACTTATAAGCTACTAAAATACTATTTCTAAAATTATAGTACCTCAGAAGCATATCAACTACAGTTTTTTAACTGTCTTATAGTAATTTATACCTTTTTCTGCATGATTATTAAATAAAAAGGCAAGAGAAATAAGATTGCTATTTAAAAGTTTTAAGTAACTGTATATTCTAACTGTTCTGCGCAGAAAATATGTATACGTATATAGTTGGTCAAACGAAGAACAAGCAAAGTTCAAAAAAAAAACGTGCATTTAGGGTTAAAATACTGTCGGTTTGTATAAAAACATTATATTAAATGTTTATTTGTATATTTCGTATTAAAGGGTTTTATTGGATTTTTTTATGCATTTTAGGTTTTCATGCAACTAATCGAGCTTCAAATTTACCAAAACTTGTCAAAATCGTAGAAATCGTATTAATTGTTTTTTTTGTTTTTTCTTTTATATAAAAAACGTATTTTTTAGTTTGCCTTCGCTACTATTATCACTCTTAATTATTTTACTCTGTATGATTATGTGGTATTTTGTAAGAATAATAAGTTTAAACCTGCTGTTAATTTTTTTATAAATGTAAAAATATGTTTAAACCCTTTTTTTATAGAAATATTTTTTTGGCATTTTTAGTCGTTCTAAGCAGTATTATATTATAAAAGAATTGTATCTAGTATACATGCAGGATTTTATGATAAAACATTAGCATCATCATGATATACAATTACATAAAAATTTCAAGTTTTACAATTGCATATTTTTTTTCTTTTTTTTTCTCATGTTATGTATTTTATAAAGAATGATTTTTTTTTGTTATTAGATATAAAAACTTGTAGTTGAACCTGACATTACCCATTTTGATTGTATTGCTAATATGGTAAAAAGCAAATTTTACTAAGCGGTAACTACAAATTCACAGCAAAAAAAGAATACTTGTTCACTATACATGAATGACTTTCTGTACCAATATTTAACTCAAAATAAGATAAAATGGCGTACTTATATATTTCCAGTGTAGAAAATGTTTACAATGCACGATAAAGTGCGCAAAACACGTTGTTCTTTTTTTATATCGTTAGAAATAATGCTGGCAAAATCATTTCATGTTGATAAGATACTATTGACACTAATAATAGGGTTGAAAATACTATTGGTAGAAATCCAATTGTTATCACTAGGGCCCGGCATTCCCGGGTAAATTTCCAGTAAAAATGCCGGTTTTTTTTATATCCTTTATACGTACTTTATGGCTATAAGTTTGACAAAAATTGACTTTTAATAAGTTAGTGCTACGCATAATCAAGATTTCGGTTTAAATTGCTAAAAAATACTTACAAAAAAAACGAAAAATAGAAAATAAATTTTCATATAGACGCATTTTAACTAACGCAAATTTTTTTGATTAACTAGAAACCGTGAAATAAACTGTAGCGAAACTAGTTCTTTAAAAGATTATTGGGAGAGCCATATAATAAATAATAGTTAAAAAGTTTTATACACTTTTATTTTTATTTTATATAGTAACATGTCTAATTTTAATCTAGGTTTCTCGACTTTCAGACCCTGGTATAGTCATATTGTGATACGAGATAAAAAATTTACACTTATTATGCTAATATTAGTAACAGGTTTTCTTTGTATTATGTCATTAATTTGTATATTATTTAACGTAATTGGAGTTTTTAAAGTGTTTTAAATGCAGTTTATAATAAGTGAAATATATTTTTTGTTTTAAATAAATATAAAAAAGTGAATTTGAATGACTTTATAACATTTTTTTGTTACCAAAATACAATTTAGAGTAATTGCCGGCAAATGCCGGTTATTTTCTAGAAATCTTCACTTTGCCGGGTTTTTTAATTTTTGCCGGCTACCGGCATTTATCCGGGCCCTAGTTATCACAGACATTAAGATACGTAGTATACGTTTATAAGCCGTCATTCTAATTTATATTTTTGCCAAAAATACATGCCATGATACTAGATCTTAGTGTACATACAGTTTCCAGTAACTATATAAAAAATTTATCGGAAAGTATTTTGCTTTTATTTTGTTGTGTTCTTTAAATCGAAATATTTTTGTTTTAAAAAACCGGGCATCCGGCCGTTCAGGCGTGTTATAACAGCAAAAAACAAACTGTCCCTTGGTGCTTGGACTTTCTAGCTTGTCTTCTTATAGGGAAATATATAAAACTTCCCCAATTATGGCTATTATGGAAAAGCGGGAGTATAAAAACTGTAAATGAGTCCGGTTATTTGGTTTTGATATCATATCTCTACGACAAACTGGTTCTGATAAATCGGGAAAAATATTCACTTTAATGATAGAAAAAAAAATCAACATAAATTTTCGGTTATGTGTATCTCTATAGAAATGCTTCTCTATAAATAATTTAAAAATATCTGGTACGTGTACAACAAAAAAAAATATTAATAAATATTTATCAATACAGTGACTCACTAAATAAAAAAGAATATTTGTTTTTACTGGGCACGTCCCAAAATCATTTTCTAGTAAATTTGCAGTATTTTTGGCGCATTTTGTTTATAATTTAAAATGCGTTTATCACGATAAATATATTTTGTGTTCTATTTATTCTTTTTGGCGTTTTCCTTGCGCAAAGTCAGTAGTTTTTGTTTTTGCTTTCTGTTTTTTTTTGTATTTTTAATGTAGAAATAATACATATATTTATCTTTAAATTGTTTTTGCACATTTTTGTCCATACACATTCTGCCTATATAAAAACTTTCTGCACACCCCTTGCATAAAAAACGATATAAAACGATTTAAATGTTATAAATTATAAATATTTTATTTACACACGTATAAATAGATATGCTTTTTTCGCTTTTAAGTACTAAAATATCTTCAAAAACAACCGAAACGGCAGCCTAGGCATAGATGAACCAAGGTATTTTAGTTGCAAAAGGCCTAGATAATTTTCTACATATTTATCTGAATAATTTGTAAGTTATATTTTGATGTGTAATTTTTTGTCGTAGTATGCAACGAACTGTTATTATACTTTTTAATTATGCATTACTATCATCATATATAATTATGAAGTATGGCGTATATATACAATTACCCTAATAATGTATTACAAAATATCAGAGTAAAATAAAACCCTAAATTTGGTTAGAATCAAACGCCTTTTATATTTTATTACTATCAATATAGTGTTTTTTTTCACCATAATCTTATATATTTGTGCACTTTTTTTCACAGATTGAAGTTTAATTTTAAAAAAAAATACCCAAAAAGGAATCAGTCAACCTCTAGAATGCCAAATAATTGTCCGTTATACTTGCTCTTTTACAATAAAAACGGTGCTTCAAAAATTTGCAAAAATATCAGTGCTTTTTGATGAAGGATTCGTTTTTTTTACAACAAATTAACTAAACAAACAAGGAACATATACGGGTACACCAAGTTACTGACACTATATCAAACTTGCTGTAAGTAACTATAACTAACAGTACGTACCTGTTACGAAAGAACCTTAAAGTAAGTTAAAGACATATTTAAAAAATAATGTTTTTCAAAAATTTATATAAAAAAAAATACTTAAAAAAAATAAAAATAAAAGTAAGAAAAGGTATTAAAAATATTTTTTGTTAATTATTAAATGTTTAAAATAGTTCACACACTCTTTAATATAGTAAATCATAGTCTTTAACCTACACAGGCTTTCATTGTGCAATTTTATTGTTATAATGTAATAGAGATTAACGAGTATATATGAAAATGTATTTAATTGTTTTATAAAGTGATTCGCAGCTATAATCGAAGTTCACTAGATTTTTATATTGCTAAACATTTGGAAATATATTCACTAAAAGTATAATATTAAACAAAACAATTAATGATAAACTTAGTTAGTAATTTGTAAAAAAATATTACTTATTTTGCAATCTTTTTGTACTGAAATACAAAAATTCTATCTAGACAAGTATGTGTAAATATTTTGTTTTAATATTACACAAAAACAAATGTATTTTATTGTAAAAATGTTGAACTCATCAAATGACTGTTTGCTCAAATACAAAAACAATTAATTAATCATACTATATTGTATTTAAAAATTTTCAACCGTTTTAGTTCTTTGAATTATATTGTTGACATTGGCTATACATGCGTTGTCAATATTAAGCAACTTATTTAGTTTTTGTTGTATTAGAACCTTTTATTATAGATAAGCAGTTGTTAAAATCAATATGTTCTGCTGCACATATAAAGTATATGTACCGTTATTCTCTTTCTATATTGTCTTTTAAATTTACCCGCTTCTTAAAAGAGGTGCCTTGCACTTGTTTTAAGGGTTCATACACTACATTATAAAAAAAAACCATAAAATAATTCATATAATCTGCAATATAAAGTTTATAGGTTTCATATTCACTGATATAAATCAAATAAGCGGTTCGATATTTAAAAACATATTCCTGAACGAAAACATATAAAAAACGTATATTTATTAACAATACATCAAAATCATGTTTGATTGTACTAATTGATATAAAAAAGAAAAGAAATACAATATTTGCCAAAGATAAATTACTTGTAGTGCCACTATATATTAAGATTACTGTCACTAGCAGGCTTTAAAGTAACTGTCACTTGCAATTAACCAAATCCTAGAACATATAGAAAAAACACAAAATATTTTGTTATAAACGCAACTAACGCCATAGGAGATTTTTGCATATACTAGAATTTTTTATAACAACAGATTTTTTTTTGCGGGTTAAAAACTGTATACCTTATAAAGATATGTACAAATAGACATCTGAATGCATCTGTTGTTATGTTTCGATGTTAGAACAGCTTATAATTAATTTGATGTTAATAAAAAACCTAACAATCGATAAAATAAATACATAATTACAAAATACAACGTCAGATCAATGTAAAATAATCTTAGTAGTAGTATTGCACAATATTTGTTGTATAACTACACATTATTATTGTTTATCTATATACAAAGTCTATTTAAGTTGTAGGTATGTGTCTGGTGCCAGAAAAAGCTATTTTTAAAAATATATTATTTTGCAAAAAACTTACTGTATAGTATTTAAGCAACATGTTTTGTAAAACAGAACTTCATCCTGTACGCAAGATGCTGTGCACAGGGATCAAAAAAATATTTTCGATAACATATATTGTTATTGTTGTAAACAATTTATTTTTATTTAAATATTTTAAATATCGTTTTTTATTTTATTTAGAAGTGCAATAATACTTAAATCAAAAACCGAACATAAAAAATCTATCACGGATTATCTGCACTGAAAAGAAAAACAATTATTATGGTTGCAAAATTAGTAGAAAATGAAAGCCTGACTTGCAGCATTCTAGATAAATAAATATAATTTATTACAGACTAACAAATTATAGAAACATTCGCAGAGAAAAAAGGTTAAGTGTGCATATATAAAATGTTGTTAAAAATATGGATTTTACGCAAAATATTCAAATTGCTTTTTATTTTAGATTACACCAATAAATGTCAAAGTAAAGCTTTAAAAAGGTGTGCAAAATAAAAACATACCGTATAATGCATTTTCGGTATATTATTGTTTTGCAAAGAAAAAACAATATCAACAATATATCCTAATATAGTATTGTTGATTTTTTAAAAACAATAAATAAACAATAAAATATGTGTAAACCGTGGAATCGCACGACTGCATAGTTATTAAAACACATTAAAAGTGCATTTCCAGTAATGATGAAAAGCGGATTGTTCATAAATAAATAAAAAACAAGTAATTTTCTGTTACCAGCTACGATCATTTTTTAAAGAGATTTGCAATTGCATATTCCTTATATTTGTAAGCAAAAAAATTATGCCGTTCGACATGTGCTTTAGCACATACATGAGTTCGATAAATAACTCTTACGCAACATGAGCCAGCATGAATTGCAAGGTTCTGCAGTAAAATACCTCGCGTCATAAGCAAAAATTTTACAATTTTTTTTTTTTTTGAAATTTTATGGTTTTTAAAGCTGGTAATCTTAAAAATATAGTTTTTAGTAAATAAACAGTGCTTATATATATTTTATAATTTATAATAAAGTGGTGCCGCAAAAAGAAAAATATTAATAAAACAGAATTGCATCATATTTATATTTTTAAACATACATTTTTGCAGAATGTTATTTTTTTTCACATATTAAAATTTTCTCTAATAAAAAAAGTCAAGTATTAATAAGAAATAGTTTCGTGCAAATACCGTTTAAAAAAAATTGCTAACATTTTTTTTTAATCGTAAAAGGTTAAAACACGCGATATTTTTTCAATCATGACAGTTTTTCTATTTAAAAACAAAAACGGGTTTTTTAAAAGCTTTTACAAACACCAAAATGTCAAAAAATTTGCGTTAGGGTGCGTTTATTAGCCATTACAAGTTATTATACTTTTCGTATGTTGTTACGTTGTAGTACTAAAAATAAGTATATTTATTATTAGGGGTGGGACAGAAAAAAATTTAAACGTGTCACAAAAAGCATTTAAAACTATAAAAAAGCATTTAAAAGCATTTTAATTATTTTTTGTAATAAAAATATATTTATGTTATGCTTTTTTTTCATCTTTTTCATGCCCTGTTCTGTACCAGAAATAGAGATAATCAATTTTATTGTCCGCCAAGAAATTTCGTTTTGGTGCTAACATCTTTTTCATTATAGAAAAACTGCGTTTAACCGATAAAGAAGTCGGCCAGCTATTGCAAAGGGATGTGCGCTTTTTGGGAGATAACTTGTGGTTTGTAATATTCATTTATTTATAAAAAACATACGTTTATTCTTCTTCTGTAGATATCTTGAAATTTCGATTGCATCATTTCGAAAATGAAATCCTTTTGCAACATTTAATCCTGTTTCTAGTGTTTATATAGAGTATTCAATATTATCAAGAAACCTCTATGTAAATTCCGTAGTCTTTTTTTATCATGCAAAGGAAGTCATAATAAAATCTGTTCTTATAAAGCCTTGCGCATTGGCTACTAATACTCCATCATCATGTCAACTCTCTATAACTGTATACATCATCGGTAAATTATCTGAAAACTAAATAGCTGCTTTAAGCCAGCTAGACCAACGTGTGACTATTACAAACGGTGGCATCAACATTTTACGCAATGTTTCTTGCCAAGATTTGTTCTTTAAGGTGGCTGATTGAACTGAGGAAATAGGAAAATCCATATCGGGAAATGATGATTTTATCTTTTTGGCACAGTTGTGGATCAAATGAGCTACACAAGTAACATGACAAAATGTGCTATCATCTCTTCTAAATTTCTTTCCAGCTGAAATCATGTAGGGGCAGCATCTAAAACAAGACGGGCAAATTGTTCTAGTCCAATTTTAAATATGCTAAACAATCTCATAAATAGGATTCAACTCTTAATGCATTCAAAATGTTTTCAATTTCAACACACTCAATAATTAAAAAATTCTTTTTTGATTTGAAACATCCCCACATAAGATATTTACATATTTCTTTCCTCTGATTTTCGATTCATCTACTACAAGTATCATTGTACTTGCGCTGAAGTATGAAATCAAATCTAAACGGTGGGCGGTTGCTAGTTGTTTTATAATTTTTGGGCTATTGTAGAGGCAGTTATTACGATCTTTAAGCTCGCGAATAAAGTGACAATTTTTAGATGCGCAAGTTTCTTAAGTGAAATATTTGCAGAAATAAAGGCTTCAATAATAACTTTTGACAGTTTCGTTTTGTTGTCTGCAACAACCGTAATACTATTGGGGTAGTATTAACCCTTGTTTGTCTCTCCATTTTACTTTGATGCATCTTTGTAGCCCTATGGGCGATCACGTTGCAACTTTTCATCAAGTCTACTATAGAGTCACACAACTACTAACAATATGCGTTATTTACGTCTTATATAATGTCTTCATTCTATTTAACAATGTTTGTTCTTGATTTGTGAAAGGTCGATTTTGGAAACTTTGCCATAGGGGATAAATTATAAAATAAAATAAAAGCCTTAAAAATAGAAAAAAAACAGTTTGAACAAAAAAAGCATTTATTATGGCAAAAAAAGCATTTGGTTCACCTTATTTATTATGCATACAAATGTATTTTTTTTATATTTTACTCTAAAAATTTTATCCAAATATAAATAAATTGTTAACATTGCGAAAAAAAAAACAGCAAACCAATTTTATATATTTTGTTTTTTTCAATTTTTTAAAAAAGGAAATGTTGTTGCATATGAGTATCCGTATTAAGCATCATTTAAAGGGATAATAGAAAAAATTCTTCTTTTTCCCTATTTTAAAAAAAAAACAAAAACGATAATCATATGTAAAATACAATTTTTTTTTTTCATGTCATGTAAAGTTGCTTATTGTTATTACAGTGTACATTCAAAACTTTTTAAAAATAATTTATACCATATTGAAGTTACATAAACGTGCCAACCCTATTATTTTTATGTGTTTTCGCCTTAAAACACTATTTTGCATAATGAGATTACTAACTAACCAGAAAAACGGGTTTTAAAATCCAAAAAAAGTTTCTTAGTGCATAAAAATATATATGTTGCGTTGACTTGCATTCAATGTTGTTTTTTGGTTTTGTTTGTTTTTGTGTTTATAAAAAAAATGCTTGTATACCTATTATAAATTCTTTTTGATAGCAACAAAAAAGTTGTGCCGTGCATTTTACTTCAAAGTGTCTAACTAGGTCAAATTAAACAAACAAATAATAATTATAAGTGTCTATATTTTTAGTTTACATTTAAAAAATAAAAAACAAAATGAGTACCAATTGCAAACAATCTGCACTTTGCATCACAGGCAAACAAGAACTTTTAATAAAAAATTCATAACAAAAATTATTTTTTGAAAACAAGATTACGCACCCCAATTTTATTTTGCGTACCCTCCTGGGGGTGCAAATACCATATTTTAAATAACAATAAAAACTTTTAATCATATCTGGGAATAAATTTTCGTAAGTTTTTTATCTTTACTATAGTATATTTTTTGGTTATTTTTTACCATCATTACTTTTTTTGAATATAAAATTTTATCGATCCCTCCTCCACCGACAGGCATAAAACACATAGAACAGGGCAGCAACAAAAAATAATTGCAACATCGCCACAGCAAAAATTTCAAAGCTTGCTTTTTGTCGGTGTCGGTAAACCCAAAAAGATAAAAGAGGCTAGGGAAAAAATTAGTAAAAATCTGAAAAAGATATAGGGTGCTGTGCAATCTTAACATTGTTATACTTATATATCAGATTTAAAATCGAATCTGATAATGCAGGGTAATCTGGCAGGAACCATCAAGCTGGTTTTACTTTCAGATATTTAATAATACTATATAAAAGACGGACAGAGGGTATCTTATTAGTCTTGGAAATACTAGTTACCAAAATCTTTGCCTAAAATCATGATGAAACGTACCAGAGTTAATGGATTGTTTGAGAGGTAAAAAATAAAACGCAATATAAAAACAATTATAACAAAAAGGAAAGAATAAGTAAGGGACCTACAGATGATTGCACTTAAAGCACAGAAAAAAAATTTTGAATAAAAACGAATACAAGAAATGACCACTGTAAGATTTTTGAAGGAAAAATGTAGGAAAATACGTAAAAAAATAGAAAAGTTTTAATCGCTTTCTAAGCTAGGTCATATCCACAAAAAAAACACTTTGTGTTTTTATTTTTATTTCTATTTTTTAGTTTGTTTACAAAACACCGCGGATTTTTTTTTCTAATATTAAATTTTCTTATGGAACCTCTAACAGTTTTGTTGTTTTTTTGGCATAGCAATGAAATTCCAGACACGCCTTATTGCGTTCCGATACTAAAAAGCTACATTGATGTAAGAAAATTACTTGTAGTACTTGCAGTTGTATACATAACTTAAAACTTGCTATACACGCTGTTCACGTATGCATGATATATCTATTTAAGTATGCTTTAATTACGCATCTGATTTTTGTTGGATCTATAATACACGGGCATCGTTTATTGATCCCACCAGTGGCGTAGCCAGATTGGGGGGGCAGGGGGGGGGCTTTAGCGACCCCGTCCTAGAAAAAAAGTTTCGCCAGAATTTAAGGGGGGGGGGTCTTTTTTTGTGCAGAGATTTTTTTAACAAAAAAAAACCTAATTTAAAAAAAATTTGAAATGAAAATTTTTATAGGGAAATAATTAGGATTTTTGTAAATTTAAATCGTGTTTTTAGGCCAAATATAAAAAAAACACTGACTAGCCCTATTCAAAAAAAAATCCTGGTTACGCCACTGGACCTACCCCATAGAAAACACCATTACACCCCATTTTGAAATAGCTACACATAAAAAACATGTAGAGTAATTTTGTAGTTTTTTGTCTTTTCCAATCAATCTTGTTGAGATGTTTTTTTATATGTGTCCCGTCTGTACAAAAAACCAAAAACCAATGTGACTTTTAGATATAAAATCAGTTTCTATCTCCTGTAATATAGTTTTATGCACAATTTTTTGATTGTAAAAGGCCATAAAAACACAGTCTACTCAACACTTTTCATTTTTAAATGTATTTCTGGCTACAAATATGCAAACCAAATACAAGCAAATACTATAAAACAAAGAAAAAAATTATTCACAGTGTTAAATTAGCATATATAATTTAATTTTTTTTTTGTAAATATTTAAATCCATAAAGTTACGTTTATTGAATAAGTTTACGTCATCTTTAAAAAGCAAAAGGGTAGTAAAGTATTCCCACTCTCTATTTGGGCATACTATGTATCTACAAATTAATATAAACCGCAAAAGCGCAAAAAGAATAAATTTAATTTAATCTAGATGTAACATGTAAATATATTTTTTTTTGTAATAACCACACGAGCGACCTAACCCTTACTAGCCTCCACTGGGATTAGTTTGCACCCTTTTTGAAATACAAAGATTGCTGTAACAACCTTGTTTTGTCCGTTTTTTTTCTACGCAAAAGATTTTATATGATTTTTTATATCTATGTTACTGGGCAGTCACCGTCACCGTAAAAATCAGACCTAAAAAGTCTTGCCCAAAAAAAAGACTGCTCAACTACCATTTTGCTAAGTAAAACAAGCGTCAACACATCTAAACGACTTTGTCATATCTCAATGTAGTTTAACTATTCCCAAGAATGTATTTTAGATATAATTTTTTTTATTAAAACTGGAAAACATGCTTTTTTAGTTTTGGTGTTTTATTTTTGTAATTTGATTCAATTTTGGTAAGCGTACATATTGCCTGTGCTGTTGACTTTAATAAATTACAGAGCCGGTCTTATCAGGGGAGAAGGTTTAGCAAAAAAGTGGGCCCCTATGCTTAAAAACATATAGAAATATGTTGCCATATGCGCATTTGTATAACAACAAATATAAATTTTTGTTTGTACTAGTACAAAATTTATAAATGTAATATTTTTATTTTTTCCGCCAGATGTTTTATTTGCAATTCTGGTGTCCCTTCTCTTGCCGCTCTGACCCCGACCTCGTAGACAGGCTTAATGCCTTAAAAGTTTGTTTGCATTTGTTGCAAGGTTCTTTAATGTTAGTGTAAATAAAAAAAGACTATTTTAACTATTAAATATTTGTCAATTTTTGGTCAGGCCTACAGCTCGACAAAATATAAATTTATGTTTTTTTTTCATGTTCTATTTTATATATATTGCACCTTTTAAATGTCGTTAAAAGGCGCTTGCCATTACTCAAGATTATACAAATCTTAGTTAAGTAGGCGTAAAACTAGAACTATACAAAAGAAGTAATAACAAAAGCATTTCATAATGTTATAGATTGTATGGAGTTATATAATTTGTTCGATTATCTTTATTTGCTTTTTAGACAATGCTTGTACTATATTCATTTTTTACTTTGATAATAAAAACGTGTATATTTATAAACACTCAAAACAAGCCTACCACATTTAAAAAAAAACAAATAGAATGCGATTTATATGTTGTAAGTATTTTAAACCCATTTAAAACAGTTTTTTTGATAGTGAATTTCCCTTTAGTGATTATTTCTAATGTTTATTTTTTAATAAAAATCAAAAAAAAAATATACGGATAATTTACTTAGAAAAATCCATACAAAAAAAACCTGCATTAATAACATTATAAATAAAAATTTTTCACAAAAATTATAAAAACCTAGTTTTTTTTTGCATAAAAAATGTGAAAATATACAAAAAGTTACTGTAGAATACAAGTGAATCTGTAAAATTTTACCATCCAGTATGTTCTTTTTTTACTCTACTGTTACAGTGCCAGAGCAACATACAGAATGTGTCAGGCTTTAAGGACGTATTTTTAATAACAAAAAACACAGTAAAAAATTTTTTGGTGTTTATACAAAAAAAAATCTGTATAAAGTTGTTTAACAATTTTATTCTGGCACAATTAAACCGCGACGAAATTAAAAAAGTGGTAGCTTTTGTATGTAATATTGTCTATTTAAAATCAATGAATCTGCGTATCCTTATTGGTTTTGTTTTAAAGGCTTGTATTTTATAGAACTACAAAAAAAATGTTACAATAACCGCATATGAATAAAGAAAAAATAGAGGCAGCCGTAAGTGTAAATACATAAAATACTATGCCAAGATTTTTTTACGGTTAGTGATTGTATTTATAACCTTTGTTTTTTTATATGTCTAGTTCGAAGCGTAAAAAAATTTTTACAGAAATCCCAATATTTCTATTATAAACAATGCACAAGATGACATATCTGAATAGTTGTATATTTTTTTGATCCCCGAATTTAATTGCCCATTAATTTTTTTAATAATGTTTTTTGATTAAATTGACGGCTGGTTTTAAGTAAAGCACAAAAAAGCATGTATATTTTTGCTTCGTAATAAATACATAAATAACACCATAAATGTACATATGAAATTAACAAAAGGCAAAAATTTTTTTTTTGGTTTTTTTTGCACACAGTTTGTTATAGAAAAACCATTAAAAATACGTAAACAATAATACAATAAAATACTAAGGCAAAACCATATTCAAATTCATCTCCAAAATAAATAAGGTGATAGTTTTAGAGAAGATCAGTATTTTTTTGCAAATATGGGTTATATTCTTGAGAAAATACACGGTAACCACAATATAAAAAATGTCTTTTGTAGATAGTTCATTTTACAATAAATTTTAAATACGATAAAACCAGGAACGACTGAAAAGAAACAGTAAAAAGACGGTATTTTGGGCGATTAGTCTAAGAAAAGCCTTGTGTACGCTGGAACTTTATTCTTCTAACATTTCTAAAAACAAGTTGTATTTTTTGTATTTTAAACATATTTAACAAGATGTTTTATACATAGAGCATACGAATCCATACTGTATTTGAATAAATTTATATCACACATAAAATGATAAAAAAAGACAGTAATCATGAAATACTGCATTTATGATAGAATGCTACTTAAAATAAAAGACTTTAAAAATGAAGTGGCATTTAAAATGGGTGTTTGTTATAAAATTTAGTGTAAGGAAATCAAAAGAATGTTCGAAAAAAAGAATAAATGTTGATATTGTGGTAATATTATCAATGGAATATAGTGATGTAATTTAAGTATTATGCAAGCATTTTTTGTACTTTTACCTAAGAAGTGTGATAAATATGCTATTATAAATATAAAAATTAAATCAAAAATGCTGTATTTTTTTAAAACGCTATATGGTTTATTTACGAAAAAAGTATTTGACGTAAATAAAAGATTATTTAAAACAACACCTTATATTAAAGGACAGGTATTTATGACATATATCACCTCCTGCAAAACAATTTATCTGAAAAAAAATACGCAGTAGGGCTTTTACACCAACAAAAACTGTTTTATTTTCAGTTATTAAAAAAACGTAATACTCGTACAAAAACTCGCTGAAAGTTTTTTTTCCAAAATTTTATAATAAATTGTATATAAAAACGAGACGCGAAAAACGCTTTTACAAAAAACTTGCTCGTGTATGAGACCTACACGCAAAGGCATGAATCTATATTTACTGAGCAATTAAAGTATAATAAAGTCGTACAAGAATATCGATAGATACATTATTAAGGAAAATCATTACATAGAAAAGACTTTTAAAATAAATTTTACCATGAATCAGTATTTTATTGGAATAAGTCAATAAATTCTTTTTTTACTTACGTTTACATACTTTGCAAAATTTAAAGTCATTTTATTGTAATTATGTGAAACCAAGTATTTATTTTAAGATAAAAAAACGCTTTTGTTTTTTACGAATATTGTTACTAATGAATTTCGTTTTTGTTGTAATTACAATGTTAATAGTCGTATGCGTTTATGAAGTAAATATCAAAAGTGAACATAAAAAACGTAACGGTTATCATTTTCTTACTCAAGGAATGTGAATAATTTTGCATATATTATAGTTTTCATCACTATATATACTAAAAAATCGATTTAGAAAAACATATAAAGACACTTAAATTAAGTAAAAAATATTAAGCATAACATTACGGCAATTCAAACATATCATCTTTGCTAATCCACTGTAAACTAACATTTAAAACTTTACATATAAGTAAAAAATTCTTATCAATATTTTATGCGTATACACCCGTCCACAAAATAAATGTAAAAAAACCGTTTTATATGTGTAAATCTTACATAAAAAGCTTTGTTTGTAATGTTAAAATATATGTAAAATTGCCAAAAGCTATTTGTATTTACATAGCTGTGTTATGATTACACTTATATGATATACGAGGCAACAACCCGCCCGGGTATATGCGTGTTTAGCAGGTAACGGTATTTGTATAGTAACAGGTTACGGGGTGGTAGGGTGTGCAATTTTTTTGAAAAAAAAATATACGAAAAAAAGCTATTAAAAACGACTTTAAAAAATAGTTAATGCAAGAATTATGCTTGTAATATAAAATGCAAGTCTAAAAAATATTTATAAAAATAATTTTTTGCACGCTACGTGGCTTATTATTTGTGATTTTTGTACAGATTGTTTTTGTGTTAGCATAAAACGATATCTCATAATCATGTGTCGCTTTGCTAGAGCACCCATATCAAACGCCAAAATTTTCTAAAATGCAGTGACATAAGCACTAATATATAAAACAAATTTATAACCATGTTATGCAAGTCTTGAACTATAATTTTGGTCATTATTTACACTTAATACATGCAGCATTTATATAAATTCTAAAATATCATCCAAGACCAAAAAAGCCTTTCTACCAAAAATGTGTAGTTCAAAAAAATCTTATTATAATGTTGAATGTAATAAAAATTGCAAATGAAAGACATGCATTGTGGGTGTCAACCTCTATAAATTAATAGTTTTAGGTTTCTTTATATTACAAATTTTTTTATATTGTGTTTTGACCGGATAAAAGTTATGGAGATTAGCAAATTTCATGATTTTTGCGCCTATCAAAATGTGCAGAGGATGTCAAAATCCCATAGTAAACATATCATTTAAAATTATAAGAAACATATGATACAAATGATATATATGTAGTATTTAATAGACATTTATTACGTAAAAAGCATTTAAACAAACAAAATTAAAATAAATAGTAATATTTTCATTTTTATGGTTGCCAAGAAAAAAGTTAAAAAGCCTGACTTATCAAACAGAAAGTACTTATAGAGCAGCAGGGTTATCGATGCTGTAAAAATAGGTTTTGTTCTAGTCATTTTTGGTACAATTATTTTACCGCAATATCTACATATCAAAAAAAATGCATATATTTACAAGATCTCTACGTATAATAGCATATAAAAATTGTTAAAATATATGTTTTCTACACGCCAAAAGTCTTCTAATATGTTTTATGCAGTGTTTAACAAGATTAAAGGTTTTTTACTAGCAATAAAATAAATTTTTAGCCAGGTGTTTTTTAACCCGCAAATTTTTAATCAAGGCTGAACAATCAATGACAATAATAGGTTATCCCTCAAAGATACAACCATTTATTAAAACCTTATTTAAATAAAAAGAAGGTCGCAAAAAACGAACCAGTAGAATTAAAGTTGAAAAATCTTTACTTTTTTTTGTTTTTAGTTTTGTTGTTTAAGTCAATTTTAGATTTCAAGATGTAAAAAAAAAAACTTTAAAAATTAGGCTTATTTGTTATGCTACGATTTTTTTTTGCATGCATAAAAGCAAAACAAAAAAAAGTTCATTTTTTGAAAATATTTGATTTAAAAAAATCAACGTAAGGGCGAAAGAAAAGAAACGTAGTTTTCTAGAATATGAAATAGATTGTTTTAAGCTGCCTTAAAAATTATATACTATAATATCTTATTGCATGTAAACGTATTTTAAATTTTTTTATGACAAAATAAAATCGCAAATTCTGAGAAATCTTTGGTTTTTACACATGCCAAGCTACAAAAAAAACATGGTTTGCACGTAAGTATTTTATATCGTCCACGTTTCTTACTATATAATTTTTAGCGCTTTTATTTGCGTCAAATACAAATATAGCAAAAAGTATTTTAACATAAAGTTACAATCTTCTTTCATAGCAAATACGAAATATTTGGCTCTTATGAACTGTATAAGTACTAATAAACTAACAGATTATAAATTAAAACCACGCGCGAGCTCTTTAATGATACTTTTTTTAGATTTTTATATGTAAATATAAAAAAAAGCCGCTGATACGAGGCGATTAAAAGATATAATTATTGGCTGTTTAAAAATTTTCTTTAAATATATTTGTATTATACAAATATAAGTCCCACTTATTCTATAAATACAAACTATATTATTACAAAAAAAATGTTTTTTTTTAAACAGAATTTAAACTTTTTTACCTTTTTTTGGAACAAGTCTAGACACTAGGAATCGGGGGTCGGTAATATTGTATTGTTTATTGTATTGTGTTTTCAAAACCCAACAATAATATATTGTACAATAAACAATAT
>JAQFYM010003002.1:0-20526 GCA_034694785.1 Agrenia bidenticulata | reverse complement strand
ACTACATAAATAATAAAAATTAAAGTCTTGGTATAAACATATTACATAAGTATCGTAAAAGAGATGTGAAAAATCAATTTAACAACGTCAAAACAAAATCTATATATTTTTACTGGTTTTTATTTCCATGTTCTCTTATCAAAAATAAAAAAAAAAAATTACTAACTCTTAAAAAAATAGTCGATTCCGTACAAAATGAATCGAAATACTGCCTAGTATTGTACTTTTTTTTACGTAGAACATTAAATATCTGTAAAAATAAAATATAAATTACCCTCCCGGTATTACTCATAATCACATAATAGTTAATATGCAAGTTAAAAACTAATACCACGAAGTCAACAACAAAATTTATGCTATTTTTAGTTTACCGCTTTTTTTACAAAAATAAAATACGACAGATAGCATAGAAACTAGGGTTCGGAATTCGACTATTCGAATAGTCGATAATCAAATTATTCGTACTTTTTTGGGTTTTTCGAATATTCGAATTCTTTGCAAAAGTATTCGTAGTGTTTTTTTAAACATTTTTATTTTTCAGTTGATAGGTAGATATCCAAAAGAAATATATCCAAAGTATTTTTTACCTTCGGATTTTTGTTCATCATCTAAAAAATACAAAAAATGGTGTAAAAACATATATTTATGATACGGCGCGTATCCAGGGAAACAAATGGTGGTTTTTTTTTGTACTAACCCTGCTCGCAAATCTTTTTTAGCCTGGATTTATGTGGTGAAAAATGAAGAGAGCTACTTTATATCGTAACATTATGTAAGATGTAAATAGCAAAACTGCGTATAAGTAAGATTTTAAAATTTAGAATTTTTTCGGATTACTGTTTTTATTATCTAAATGTGCTGTAAACCCTCTCAAAAAGTCTTGACTATTGCAGTTTGCATTAGAACTTTACTAAAGTATGCGTCAACAAACTTTTGGTTGCTTGCAACGTCTAATTTAAAAGACAGATCATTTATACACTAAAAAAAATATATAAAAAATAAATAATCTATTGAAAATGATTTTTTTCGTGGTTATAATTTTTTTTTTTTGTATTTATATATATTCGAATATTTGAATGCTTAAGTTATTAATTATTCGATATTCGTTATTCGTTATTTTTCGTAAAATTCCGAACCCTTATAAGAACATACTGAAAAAAACTATGACCTAGAAAAAAACCAATACATTTAAGCAAGCTGGATATTTTTTTATACTAAAAATCTGTAAATACTCGTAAAGATAAAAAGAAAATTACCTCCTGGCATTGTTTTAAATTGCATAATAATTGAAAAAAGTGTTGTTAAAGTGCACAAATACGAATTCGAAACAAATAAGCAGCATATAGTTATAATTTTTTCTTTTCATGCTTATTTCAAAAAAGATAAAAAACATAAGAAAAATAATAACCAATGCAGTTTCTGTTTAAATGTATTACAAACTGATCAATTAAAAAAATGGAAAAATAGATGTGTAGTGCAGTAACACGTAACATGTAAATATTCGCATTATAGGTTTTTTACAATCAGTATGAATAGCTTGAAGAATATTTTGATTTGTTATTCAGCTTCTTATGTTTTTGTTTTTTGTGATATAAGCATGAAAGTCGACTGCAATTTTTGAATTTGTGCGATTTTTGTTGTTGATATTGCTTTTGCAATGCAAAAATCGCATTAATAACCCATTATGCAATTTAAAATATAGACAAAGGGTATTTTTTTATTTATGCTAGTTATTTATGTTTTATAGTAATTAAAACAAAATCTATATTTCGATGCGTATTTTGTGTAATTTATTTACACTTAAAGTATTTTTTGGAGTTTTATATGCGTTCTTGTCTTTTTTGATTTGTGGCGCATCGGTTAAAAAAAAAAAATATGCAAAAACTGGTTTTTGACGTTGTATATATGCTTTTTACAATTACTGTGTCAAATTGCAATGTGATTATAAGTAATACTAGCAGGGTAACTTGCATGTTATTTGTAAGGATATATATTGGTTTATAGTAATACACCAAAATCTATCTCTCTCTGCTGTATTTACATGCAATTATATGACATGAAGCATTTTTTGCTAGTTTTTTTCGAATTCTTATATTTTTATTTTTTTAAAGAGATATGAAAAAAATATTTAATTAAAATAAATACATTTTATATTTGAAACTTTAAACATGCTATGTAGCAAATATGTTTTTTTTTTGTATTTATACGTTTTCTAAGTAGGTTTTTTTTTATTCATGTAGTAATCTATTGACTCCGGAACTTGAAACAAAACCATGCGCGTAAAAACTTATGTATTTTTAAGTAAAAAAGCACATAAGTCTGTTATACACAATCCGCATAAAAATCATCGCGCATTATTTGTTCTGCCAATCACTCATTGAAAAAATTACACATACATGTTTTTCCCGCCAATTCAACATTTACATCTACGCACATACCTAAGCTTGCCGCCAATCCTGCATAAAAAAGTGCCCATATTGTGTGTTTTTTGCCAATCCGACATAGAAAAAAATCGCTTATATATGTGTTTTTACGCTATTTCGACAAACAAAAATTGCACAAAATAGATTTTTTGTATTGCCAATCCGGTGTACAGGAGTATTTTGCTACCCATTGTATTTTGCTGCCCCTGTTGCATTTTGCTACCTTCATAAAAATATCAAAAAATCCAAAAAAAAAATTGCAATGTTTACGGATGTCTAACAAATGTATTTTTGCAGGAAACTTAAACTTTTTACAGCCTTTTTATTGACTTAGAAGGCAAGGAAGTGCAATTTAAATCAAATATCGCAAAAATGCCATTAAATTGTTTTTAACAATAAAATACGTGTTGAGTGATGAAATATGCAATTTTATTGCAATTTTGTATTAAAAAAAAACGTCCAAATATTAAAAAAGTATATTATAAAACAATTAAAAGATTTTTTAGTCTACATCATAAAATTTTACTTTTATATATTTTACTCGTTGTTATTTTATTGGGTATTTGCATCTTTACGGGTAGCAAAATACAACAGAAGAAGCAACATACAACTGTTGTATTTTGCTAGCAATAGATAAGAAAACGGAATTTGATTGGTTGGATTTTAAAAAACTTGGAAAACAATTAAAAACGGTCTAATATGGCATAAAATATAGCGTTTTGTGTTGCAATCGTGCTTGAAATATATAATAATATGTTGAGTATGTTTAGGCTAAAAAAACAAAATATATACAGAAAAACGAATTTTAATATGCGAATACTCAGATTACATAATATAAAAAATTAAGCATTATGTTGTTTTTTTATGACAATAGTCAGAAAAAGTAAGCGGTATTCAAATACAAATATTTGGCTGACATATTCTTTTGCCAACCAAAACGGTAAAAAATATAAATATCATATTTCTGTAACCCCAACATATGAAATTTCTAACATAAAGCCAATATAATTTGATTAAAAGTGCAAAATTTAGTAAAAAATGATTATATTAAGTAAAGTAACTACCATTTTATACAGAGAATCGATCTCAATGGAAAGGTACAATTTTAAACAGTAACGCATAATATATACTTCAATAAAAAACTATCTTTTTTGGACACAACAAAAAAATCTTGTACACTTTGCGCAAAAATACACAGCATAATAAATCAATTTGAGTATTTTCATTTTTGGTTGAAAATTGCATAAAGTCAGTTGGACCTTATTGTAAGCTTTGAACAATCATCTGTGTTTTTTAAGAACTATTTATTTACAGAATGTTTTTAATTGTAAGGCGAAATATTTAATATGCATGCTACAATTCGCATACAAAAAGAATAAGATAAAAAATAAAATTTACAAAATTATAACGAACAAATCGCAACCTCGAACAAAAAAAACCCTGTTGTTAGATCTCATACACAGTTATGAATTTTCATATAATACTAACTACGTCTTTACTAAGTATTGATGCTTTTACTGTCTTTAGGATTAGAAACATCTAAAAAGTAGACTTATAGAGTTTTTAGAAAAAAGACTGCACTGATGTTTCTCTTTTACTTACCAAAACATACTAAAGGGAACATAAATGCTGCTTTTAACATGAATGTGCTTTACTTTATAAAACTATATACATCCGTTCGACAATTTTTTTATGAATTCTTTTATGAGTGGTTTTAAATTTTTACTAATAAACAAAAATGCTTTTTAAAAATTTTTTAAGAAAAAATCAAATATTAAACCGCAAAAAAACTAAATGATTCCATGATAAAGTCAAAATACCTAAAATAGAATAGTTTTTTTTATTAGGTAATTCTGGTGTGGTTAGATTACGTATTACAAATGACAATGGAATGTATTAAAACAAAAAAAAAATAATGTTTGCATTGTTTGTTTTCCTCTTAGAAATATCAGGGATGTCATTATGGTATAACCATATTATAGAAGATAAAAAACATACAGAATTCAAAATGGTTTTTATAGGCCATTTTTAACTGACTCATTAGAATCAGAAAAGACAAAAATATATTTTTATTTATAAAAACAATTCCAATTACAGGTGTTTGATGTAGATTGTACATGTGGTACCTAATATGGTTCTTTAAAGCGAAAAACTACAAATTTTAAATTTTGTGACAAACAAAACGGTTATCATGTCAATCAATTAGGTTAAATAAAAATAGCGTTAAGCAAAGTGGACAAACATGAGTAAATATTTTACTTTTTTTACACTTGAATAATGACAATTACATTGTCTTTTCTATTTACATAAAAATGTAGTCATACATATTTCACCAGTCCTGTTAACCAATAACTGCATTTTTTTACACACTTCAAAAGCGGTTCCTTGGAAATGTAAATATTAAAACTAGATGTAAAATAGAATGCAACACTGTGATTTCTGTACTAAAGAAAAATGATTTTTTTATTGATGTGTTGTTTGATTTGCTTGTTTTTTTTTTATTTATAAACTCGTTGATTGACAATCTGAATGTTTTATTTGACAAAATAAATGGTCTAGATAAAACAACACTGTAATAAAAAATGGTTTTAATAATAAATATATATTTTTGTGTTTTCTGCTTCTAATCAGTTTAAAAATAAAATAGCCTATTAAGATCATTTTGGTTAATTGGTTTTGTGTTTTGTACAATATGACCATACCGTAATTTACAACCCCGATTTTTTTTATCATGAAAAAAAATAAACAATGCAAAAAATTCATTTTTATATTTTTTATATTTTTATACAGTTCATTTCTATTTTATATACTAAATCTAACTAAGGCCAAAATTACCAGAATAAATGGAATTGTATATAGATATTTTGACTATGTGATCAAATCAATTGTTTTCCACTGCAGCTAACAATATATATCGTTTTTTAAATATTTTATAAAAGCATTTTTGACTCATTAATAATATTAGAAAATACACTATAAAAATATTATATGAAAAGATAATGACAAACGGATATATACAGTTTGTCAAAAGAAAGCACATTCGTGTCGTAAGCAGCATGTTTTATACACATAATATTGTTTAAATACACAAGTTAAGCATCATTATTTGTGATGCCAAATTTTTTGCTTAATTTAACTATTTTGTTTACAAAAATCCACTTTAACCAGCTTCTTTTATTCATTAAAGTCTTTAAAAGCAATTTGTAATCGTTATAATTTGTACTGTGTGACAAAAAGTAGTTATGCCTGTATATGTTAATAATAGTGCATTTGTTTGCTGAAAATGTATTACATTCGTGTCAATGTATGTGGATCGTGTAAGCTACATGACAGTTTTTATGTTTTAAGACAAAAAAACATTTCAATTCAACAAATAAATGTGACTTATCGAGTCACTTAAATATATTTGTAATTCAAATGGCGTTTGGAAAGTGTATGTTAGTACACTTCATAATTTTTAAGGGTCGCCATATTTTTTTTATAAAAAAGTGTATCGCATTGCAAGCTAATAATTAAGGCGGACTATAAACGTAGTAAAAACCGACTTTTACTTTCACTGCTATTAAAAACCAAAATAACTGCAAGAAACTGCCTTTATCTATGTATCAATGCGTTTAAAAGTATTCTTTACAATGACAAACATTTATAACTGAGCAACATGTTTCTTTTAGTTAGATCTGCCAAGGATTATTGTAAAACTTTAAAAATATATTTAATGGCGATAAATGCCTTTTTTTACTATGAAATAAGTTTTTTTGTTACAAAAACATTTTTTAATATGCTTTTAATCTTAAACAAAATGGTTTAAATCAAGTTTTTTTAAACATTGATTATATTGAAAAATACAGTTACCTTTACCTTTAACTGTGAACAGACTATTTTATATTGCACCGCGAATTAGACTTGCTCTTTAAATTAACCAAAACCGTTTTCTAAGCTTTTAGTTGCATTTACTCACACAAACTGCTCTTGAACCGGCCTTGTGATGCTACTAAAATATATGGCAGGGATACCAAAATCTGATGAAAGTATGGGCATATTTCTTCTGCTTTGAAAATGGTATGTCTATAATATGACCCCCCCGATTCTACAGTCCCAACATAATGGTCATATGCGGTAGCCATATATTTCATGCTGAAATTTTTATATTATCAAAATATAAAAGTATAATTACCATAGAAACCTAGATTTATTTTTTTCTAAAGCTGATGAGAAAAAATATATAATATTTTTACCTTAATGCTCTTAAAATGTGTACAGGCACTGGCATTTTGAAAACATATGCGTGTAAAGCTTGAAGATTAATCAACGGAGATATGCAAAGTCATCGACACAAAATTTTTACTTGTTCGTATAAAAAGATTTTTGCTATACGTTTTATATAATTACTAATATGGTCCTGTCTTATAGGCTTACAACTTTTACAATTGTAATCTATTTAGATATTTTTTAAAAACACTTTTCAAAACTTATTTAAATTTAAACGAAATATTTTTTAGTTATTTCATGAACAATGTTTGTTATAAACAATAATGTTTCGGCATAATTGCAATATTTTATTTATAAATACAGGTTATCCTATTTTGAATTTACATCATTATTTTATGTTGGTTATCATATATGTATAAACAAATTTTTTGTAAAATTATAATTTTTGGTCATCTTTAAATTTTCCATGATACTTTGTAGTATAAGAAAAATGGCAAAATATAATTACCTCCTTTCCCTTTAAGAGTGCCATATATGGCGCGTCTATATTTTTTCAAATCTTCTGGCGGTGATTTTTTTTATTTCGCCCATAATGGCCCACATAGCAAATTTTTGGTGTTTTTGCGTAATTGGCCCACGGAAAATATTATAAGCCAATCATGTAGGGCTGTTACAAGAATCCTTTACTGTTGTATTATAATTGAGGATAGTTACGGTTGGGGATGGTTCGATGAGAGCAAGGGAGTAGGCCGGAATTCCGCTCCAGGAGCGAAGCGTCACCAGAGCGCGAATCGAGGCTTCGACCGTAGCTCGAAATCGAACCATACCTGCGTATGATTATAGATTCATAGACATGAAAAAGGGCTATCATGAAAATAGAAGTTTGCTTCTTATCTGTTCTTTTGATTGATAAGTGAAACACTATCAAGATAAGAAAAATATATAAAGTACGAAGTAATAAATGAATATTCCTTCTAAACAAAATAGAGCTTCTTTCCGTAGACAGCCAGCTACATCCAACCGTTACACTTGTTCGTTAATAGATTTAGGGGGCTTATTGCGAAACAAGAATACTTAATATAAAAATAATCTCTAAATATTTGATTTGTGTTGTAAAAAAGCTGTTGTTATACCTTAAAATGTATTGGTCGAAACAAAACTGCAGTATATTATACTCTGTACTCTTACAACTCAAAAATATGTATTACTGCGTATTTTGTTAGAAAGTTAATTTTTATCAATGTTTTGCGAAAAGTCTTGATGTGTATAATTATGTTACCAGTAAGAAATTGAAAGGCTAATGCTGATTAAATTACCTGTTATAAAGACATTTGATATATAGGTATATATACTGATACACATATTATGCATTAAATACATACTAATTTTTACCTAAACTATTTTTATGTAAGTTATACTCCCTTTTTAAGGTTTTACATATTTTCCATGCTAGTATATTCCTTTGCAGTTGTCTGTCATAATATTGTGCCAGAAAGTTTGTATCTCTATTAAATAGTAGGTTGTGTCAAAACTAGATTGCCCTTTTTAAATATTAGGATTATTATATTTGGTTGTAAATAAAATGTTTAGTACCAATATAAAAAGTAACTAAAATCATCAGAAATTTGTTAGTATACTATGGCCTAAAGATGGATCTTTTTTTTCGCCCAAAATGGCTATATATTGTATGGTCATAATGGCATTTTACCATTTTGGGATCGGTAACCCTGACATATGCTTTAAAAAAAAACAAAATAAATATTTCTTAACTATGTTTACTTATTAAAAAAAAAAAATACTTTTTTATGTAAAATTAAAAGCATGGTGCTAGACATAAGACGTTTTTGCGCAAACTACTATTTATGAGGTAGTAAATTATAGTTTCATTTTTTCAACAAATTTATCGCAACGTATGATATTATATATGAAGAAACTATATCCACATACTATATGACGTGCATTTAACAAAACCCGACGTGCAGTGCATAACGAGTTTATTATAGAGCTAGCTATATATTTCATGTAAGAAATATAGAAAACAAATTATTTTTTAGCTATAGCTTTTTCTATTAATATTTTTATATGATAAAATTTTCAAACCCCATTTAAACCCACTTTTTACAAAAACAGAAAAATGCGAATACACTATATAGGGTTATGGTTTTTTGGGCATGCAATTATAACAAAGAAAATGGGTTCTTCTAGTAAATGCGCGAAGTTGGCAACCCTAATCAGTGCTGCCTTTTTGCAATACACTTAGCAGTGTACTTTGTATTTTCTACTCAACAAACCCCAAAAAATAGTACAATTATCGATACTATATTAGGACTTAGTATTGTATATTGCAAAATTGTTTTTTATGTAGTGGATCTAACGACAAGGGGTTTTTTGGACAGGGTACTCACCAAATGTCTAAAGCTACCATAATTTAATATGTATTTCTTTTTGTTTTGTATGCGAGTTGTAGCATGCATATTAAATATTTCTACGTACAATTATATACATTTTGCATTGCAAAAAAAAATAAACCCTGAATTTTTTTTTTTAGCTTACAATAAGTTGACAATAGACTTACTTCAATTTTAACCAATATATTGTTATAGAGGAATTGATTTAACATGCAGTGTATTTTTAAATTAAAGTGTACAAGATTTTTTTGTTGTGTCGTAAAGAAGTAAGTAAAATTTCTAGAATAAATATTGTCAGTTGTTGTTTTACAGGGTACTTTTCATTTGGATCGATTTTCTGTATAAAATGGCAGTGCTTTTACTTAATAAAATCGTTTTGTATACTAAATTTACCACCGTAAAAAAAATATTGATGCTTAATGTTGTAAATTTCATATCTTGTTTTACAGAAATATGATATTTATATTTTTTTACTTTTTTGTTTTGCAAAATAATATGTCAGCTAAATATTTGCATATGAATACTGCTCACTTTTTCAAAATATTTTTATCCAGAAAAAAAAAATGCCTACTGTTTACTATTATTTAATCTGGGTATTCGTTAAATTTACCTTTATTTATCTTTATTTATTTTGTTTTTTTTTAATCTAAACATACTCAACATATTATAATACGCCTCAAAAACCGATTTAAACACAAATTATATATTTTTGTCATTATATTTGACTGTTTGATATGTTTTGTAACTTTTATAAATTCAACCAATCAAATTACGTTTTCCTATCTATTGGTTGCAAAATACAACAGTTGTATTTTGCTTCTTCTGTTGTATTTTGCTACCCGTAAAGATGCAAATGAACAATATAATACCAACGAAAAAAAAAATAACTGCAAAATTTTATGATGTTGACGAAAAAAACGTATAATTCCACCAAAATATACTTTTTTGGCATTTTTTCACGTTTTTTTATTTTTTGTTAAGCATACAAAATTGCAAAAATATTGCAAATCTATACACGTAATACGTATTTTATTGTTACATCACAATTGTAGTACATCTTTGCGATATTTATTTAAAAACGCACTTCTTTTGCCTTTTGTGGCAATAAAAGGCTGTACAAACTTAAATTTTGTGCAAAAAAGACAACAATAGGCCTAGTATATACATTTTATTAATGTTTTTTAATTTTTGTGATGTGTTTATGTAAGGTAGCAATATACAACAGGGGTAGCAAAATACAACGGGCAGCAAAATACAACGGGCAGAAAAATACAGCAGTGTACCAGCATACGAAAAAATTGTACAAATATGTTTTTTCTATGCATATCCGGCATAAAAATCGAGCATTTATGTTTTTTGCGCTAAAGCGGCACAAACACACTTGCGACATATGTGTTTGGTGGAAATCGGCATATATATATTGTACATATATGTGTTTTTTCCGTCAATCCGGCATACAAAACCCTACACATATATGTGTTTTCTGCCAATTCAAAAGTAAAAAACCGCACGCATATGTGTTTTTAGTGTCTCTAAGAGGTCAAATACTAAGATACTTTTGACTCGTCAATACTAAAAAAATCAATTGTCGTTCATTGTAAACTATTTGTTTTCTCTTATCTTTAATACAGTATACCAAAAAACTATATTTTTTATAGTTCTATAAGTATTTTGTAGTATCTTGTTGTTTCTACAGGCAAAATTGCATATCTGAGATTTTTTTTGTATAAAAGACTTGTCATTATTATATCCATTATTCTGCGTTTCCGAGTTGTTTTTTTTGATACGTGCTTAACATATTCCTAGCACTATTTCTATCATTTTCAATATAATGTCATAATTATCATTTTAGTTAAGTGCCCGGTGTATTGATTTTCTTTTTGTTTCTTTCCATGCGCTTTATTCATACTAAATTTGCAATCCGCGCTTAAATTAAAATAACACATCAAAATCAATTTACATATTATTTTTTTTAGTTGTTCTAAAAAATTATCAGGTTTTGATGTCGAATAAAGTATCCTCGGAATTTTAATATTGATATTTGTGTACGGGTTTTTTTTATTTTTTATTACGTAAAACAAAGAAGTGCATATACACTAATAAAAAATATAAGTATTAGGTTAGTAAATATGATTATATTTGACGGCACTATATTGCTTTTGTTAACCTTTTTGCGTCTACGAGTAAACTTAAATGTCTAAGAAATGACATAAATCCCTAAAAATCGACTTAAACCCCTGTTTATTATCTTTGATTTTTTAAATTCTATTTTAATAGACTTTTTTTAAATATATAATCAAGGCAAGGGGTATACACTACATGTTTAAATTAAAACATAAACAAAGTGGAGTTTTACTACATTATAAATACTACGAATTTCCGTAAAAATATGCAACAAAACTAAGCAAAGTGGCTTCGAAAATATTACAAAAAGTAATATTTGACGTAAAAAAAGGTTTGAAGCATTTTTTATCCTAATATGGCATACTTGTAAGGAAACCAGGGGTAGTGAGTATTTTTCTACCCGTTGTATTTTTCAGCCTTGTTGTATTTTGCTACCTTATACAACAACATCAAAAAAAAATTATATAAACATCAAATGTTTGTATTGTTTTTTACACTACCTATAGATTTGGTTAGCTTGTTTTATTTTCTTAAAAGGCAAAAGAAACCCGATTTTGATCAAATATCGCAATAATGCCACGTTAAATGTAGCATTTATCATATATATAAGATGTAAAAAAACGCAAATTTATTCGTATAGTGTATTTTTGTATAAAATATGAAAAAAGTTCAAGATGCCTTATTAAATAATTTTTAATTAACATTACCGTTTTTATCAATAAACCCACACATATATGTTGTATTTTTTGTTTTTTCATTGTAAATTAATATCCATTTAAAAAGCAAAACACAACAGAAGTAGCAAAATACAATTGTTGTATTTTGCTACCAATAGATAAGAAAACAAAATTTGATTGGTTGAATTTTAAAAAATTGTAAATCTATTAAAAGCTTAAAAAAAAGCATTTTACAGATGATCATCTGTTATTGGTAAATGACACATATGATTCCAAGTTTTTCATTTTAGTTTTTAACAAAATCCGTTAAAAATAAGTCTAGAAGCTAACAGTGACACAACATTAAAGGCGCGTAATTTTTTTTTGAAACTAGAAATGGATGCGTCTATCGTATCACCGCCTATTTAACTAATGCGGTAAAAAATGTAAAAATCGGTGCTTACGATTTAAGTAGTGAGAATAGGAAAGTATCGATTTTTTTATTTTTATGGCAATATAGAAATATTTTTTTTTACTAAAAATCTTAATAAGGCAAAAAATGAAAAAAGAAAGCGTTGATTTATGCATTCATTGTGATTTTTTCTTTTGATTCTCGCGATCTTGTTTTTTTATAGTGCAAGTTTACGTCTATGCCTATATTCCGTAAAAAAACCCTATAGAGAATTCTACAGTTGCATTATAATCGTATATACTATTTGCGTAAAACGCTTTTATAGAATATGTTTATTTACAAATTATACTGTATTTATACAGACCGCAAGTAATTGAATTTCAAATTGTAAGTGTGATTTTGCAGTAAGCTTAAGATATAAAATCTTCAAAAATATTTTAATAAGTAATATTTGCAACCCATGATGTATTTTTTTTATGTTTGCTAAAAATTACACCCTACAACATTTCTACTTGTAGAATTTGTTGGCAAATTGGTAAAATTCTTACCTCTTGTTGCGAATCTGCACGCTTTCTCATTTTTATACCTAAAATTAAATACTAAGTCGAAACAATATAAAATATATAATGTAAAAATACCCATTTTTTATATGATAATAATAAAAATGTTAAAAAGGATATTTTAGATAATAAAAATAGAATTAATTGTAAAATATTCGAGTTGGGGTCAATAAAAAGCTCATAGTGATCTTTTATAGAATAAAAATGTGACATATGTCGTTTTTTACTATATCCGGCTCTTTTAAAAAAAACATATTCTTAATTGTAAACGTATCGACAAATATTATTTTTTATTTTATACAATATGTAAAAAGCAAAAAAAAAAAAATATTATTTTTTGTAAAAAAACCGTCTAGATAACTTCATAATCTCTTTATATGCATATGTTTACAGATATATATGTTTTTTACTTTTAGAGGTGGAATAGAGATCGTATAGCCGCATGGTTCTTGGGGGTGCAAAAATTTCTCAGATGCAAATCACGGTGGCGACAATTATCGTATTATGCGAACTGTTCATTAACATTCATTACGGTCTAAAATGTAGCCTACGCAATTAAATGCCGAGCAAGCGGAGGTAAGGGCAGGCATCTGTATAGTAGACAGGCCCGGGCTGCCTGTAGCGACAGTCTTGTTTAGCCGTTTCTTGGATGTTGTAGAGCCCTTGAGCGTATAGGCAGTAATCAAAGCCTCTAAAAAAAGAAACATGAATAGGGGTGAATTCCCGCGTCGCTGGCACCATGTAAACGTGGTGCACTGCCAGTGTATACAATATGGTGTACATTGTAAAAATGGCTTAAGTTTTTTTTTCTAGAGGTGGAATTTTTAAAATAAGTTATATGGCATTTATTCCTTTAAATAAATATTTATTCGCTTTTTTATCCTTTTAATCGTAATATTTACACATTTAATTCATCTTTGTTTTTAATAATTGTTTTCTAACTTTTTTTGTTTTTTAGTTGTGAAAATAAAAATTTTTGGGTTCATGTTTTTGATTTTACTTATAAAAAGTACGATCTTTATAATTTGCAACACAAAAAGGAATTTAGGCATCTTTTAAAGATAGTTTTAAAGTAACTATGTTAAAGGGTGTAATTTTCTTCCAACAATGAAAACTAAAAAATCATTTTTAAAAAATATTTTGTAGTGAAATTTTTTAAAAATTACAATAAACAAAGCTTACTGGGAAGAATCCATAACAATTTTGCTTTGTTTTACTTGCGTTCTGTAAAAATAACATGTAAATACATAGATACAATTATTTTTTTAAGGTTTTTTACGCAAATAAAATATACGATATAATGCTGCAAAAAAATCCTGCAGGTGTTCTTTACAGAATTACACGCACAGCAGTAATCTTACACTATAATAAAAACAAATAAGCAAGATGCAAAAGAAACAAAAAAAAAAATCCGTATATAAAAGATTTGAGTTTCTTTATTTAGTTTGCTTTTGCAATTTTTTTTGTTTAAAAAATATTTCTATTTGGCCATACGGCAGAAAATACACTTACCTATGTTTTCCCTAGTAAAATCGTAAGCACTGGTTTTGATGTTTTTAACGCATCAGTTAAATATCCGTAGTAAAAAAGACGCAGCTATTTGCTGTCATATAAACAACACACAAGTTGTTATGTTACGTCACTGTACGGTTTCTGACTTATTTTTAACGGATTTTGCTTACTACCTAAAAATGCAAAAATTGTGATTATATATGCCATATACCAATATCCACACTTTTTTGTTATGTTTAACGCCATTTATGATTGTTTTTAGTTAGATTCCAACGTTTAGAAATTCAATCAATCAAATTTTGTTTTCTTATCTATTGTATGTAAAATACAACAGTTGCATTTTACCTGTTCTGTCGTATTGAGCATCCCAGTAAAGATACAATTAACCAATAAAAATAGCGGGGAATACAACATCCATGTTGGAATTTTATGGTATAACGTTACGGACAATTCAAATTTTTAAATTATATTAAAAGACGTCTTTGGACTTTTTTAATATTTTTTAAAAAACGAACTATGTGAGTAAATATACGTCTTTTTTACTTTTATATATCTTAAATGGTAAGTTTATATTTGAAGTGGCATTTTTGGCAATATTTGATTAAAATCGAGTTTCTTTTGCCTTTTAAGGCAAAAAAAGCTGACTTTATCTGATGTAAATACAAAAATATAGAAACAATGGATGTGTATTTATTTGCAGTCTTTTTTTTTGTTTTTTTGATGTTTTTTTACAAGGTAGCAAAACAAAGTAGGGCAGTAAAAAAAACAGGTAGCAATATACGACAAAACACCGGTATTAATAATTATTATACAAATTTACATAAAAAAAATGCAATTTAACTACATTAACACTTAAAAGAAGTTGTTAAACCAGTTAGGAAATGTACCGTCCCATTATGCCGTGTCCCGATGCGTCGCATTCTAAATATACCATATTTTTAATATGCTGAATTCTATTTTTGCCGAATTTTTAAGAGCGTGAAAAAGCACAAGAAAAAAAATAAACAATAAAATAGTCAAATACAGAACGCAAAAAAAAAGCTGGCCTACTGCCAACGAATTACAATAATCTCTTCAAACAGTCATTTGACAACAGTGCTAGACAAAATAATTGCGAATACAAATTATTACACTTAAATATATAAATAACCTTTTCATAAAAAACTTATATTCGTTACAAAAATATTAACAAACACCTAGTTAGTTAGCAGCGGTTTCTTGCCATCAAGTTGTATTTGGTAGCATGTGCTGCGTATTTTTTTAATTTATAAGTCAATAAAAAACGTCATTTCAAACCCGTAAAAACTTACAACGTAGTAATGCCATAGAATATTAAGAATTCGTGCATACTACACTTGACTCTCATAATGTCACACTTATAATGTAATAAAGAAAATTACATTTTCAATACAAAAAAATTCAATAAACACACTTTTTTGCCGTATATTATAAAATATTGTTGGATTCACTGTAGGAAAAGCAAGAATTATGTGTACAAAAGAACAGATTTGCAAAAAACTAGTGCAACACAAAAAATGTTACTGATATTTGCTTGCAAACAACACTTGCGTTGTAGCAAACAAAATGCAATTGTTTTAAATACTTTCAACATTCGCATGTAAATTAAAATGTATACATTTTGTTTATTTTGTTTAAAAAAAACCTAAAAATGGCGTAAAAATTTTAAAAGTATTCTATGATATAAAATATCTATAACTATATGGTATATTTTCTATAAAAAGTTTAATATGTTAAACTTGTATATAGTTTGCACAAAAAGGGTAATTTCATAAATTTCGTTGACTTTATAACCATGAAATGTTGTATCAGTTACTCTTTTTATTGTCCGTTCATAAAAATTTGTATTGAAAAATAACAAGATGGATTTTTTTTTATTTTTTTTAGGTTATACAAGTTTTATTTACTAACGACCAATGCAAAAATGCGTAAATTTAGATCTGAAAAAAGGGAACAAGTCATGATATATTGTAACACAGATATTTTTTTAGAGTATCAACCGCTAATTAAACACTTAAAATGTCAATTCATTTTTATGTGTGTTTATAATGATTTTATAACCACTCACTTGTGTAATTTTACGCTTATTCTTGACTTATTCGTGTCGCTTTTGACAAGACGGTACATTTAAATATCATTGCATATACAACAATGTGCAAAAAATTTTTATACCTTCTTTTAAGATGATTCGCGCAATTGAATTGCTCTTTTTAGTTTTATAAACAAGCCTTTGGCTAAATAAATAGTAGCCCCTCTAGAGGCGCGTACCAAATGTGTACCCAGTGTTTAATTAAGGGGGCTTAGGGGGAATGAGCCGTCATCCTTAAGGTTTTTCGAAAAAGTCCCTTGAGATGTAAAAACTACATTTTGTACGCATTTATGTTTGCTGAGCCCCCCTGAAAAAGTTTTAGCAATCCATCACTGGGTGTACCCCCCAGCAGAAATATTTTCACGGCGGAATTTAGGGGTGTCTTTTTTGTAAAGGGTTTTTGTTCATTTTCAGAATCCAAAACAAATTACAATAAAAATTTTTATAAAAAAACGTCATTACCTGCAAAATACTGAAAAACGAGGTTTTTAAGCCTTAATTTTAAAAAAAAAAACAGACTACCCTTGGCACAAAAAATCCTGGGTATGCCACTGACCCACTATTTTCGCCACAATGCGCGGATACTGTCTAACAATAAAGGGAGCAATTTTTTTTGTCGGGCATCTGCACATATAGTAAATAATTTTTATTGGTTTTTAATCCTACTTCCCCGTGTTGTATATGATAATATAACAATAAGTAAACCTTTTTTTATAGTACTAATGGAAAAGCTTATAACAGCTCAACTTTTTTTAAAAACTACAAATTAGTACTATACAGGACAATTTACGCCAGTAATGCGTTTTTTCACAAAGTCCGTAAAAAAAATGAAAGAAACAACCAGAAATTGGCGCCCGTTGTAAACACATTTTAAACTGCAGTGTGCTTTGCCATTTTAAAACATATCTGCCTATTAAATGACTCTTTATCTCTATTATATACCCGTAGAATAATTTTTATAGTGACAAATGATCACTCATCTATACTTTCGGTTTTAATTTGTAAGAAAAATCGAATGCATGATAAACTTTGTATTGATTTTACTACAGATAGTATACTTGCGCACAACTCGTTACATTAAGGCATAATGTTGTTTTATGTATTACCATGCGCTGGTTGCTATTGCTCATGTTCTTATAAGTCCATTTTCACCTAGAATTATACTTTTATCGGAATAATGATCGAAGAAAGTAAAAAATTTGCTGATTAGAACAAAAAGATTCTCGATAAAAATTTCTGTCATTAAAGTGTATTTGAAGGGGTCCTTATGCTCTTTCTTTTTAAATTTTATTTTTTTTTATCGAATAATAGAAATTGAGCGTTAATTTATGTTGTTAGTTGTATCATGACTTAATTTCTAAACAGATGCGACAAAAATGAATATTTACAAGCATCTGTTATAACCTCTAGATAAAATTTAGTCATTTACTTAAGCTGGTCGTTTGCTAATTCTTACATATCTTTGCAATGATAGTAAGTTGCCTTTTGCGTAAGGTAATGTATATATATGATTGTTCTTCTGCACAGTGCTATTCACTCACCCCTTATAGTTTCTAACCAGGCTTCTTTACGGTAGTATTGTTAATAGTCGTAAAAAAACCCATATCGAACAATTTACGCTAATTTTTACCCTCTTTGTATACAGGTTTGACGAAACGCGCTGTTATAAGTCTCAAAAATATATTTAATAATTGAAATTATTGATAATAGTACGTTGCAACCTACAAAAATCAACTCTTTTTTGATACCATAAGTCTGTATTTATTACAATGGGTCAACGGTGCAATTATTTATTTGTAATCATGGCTAAAATGCGCTTTTTTAATTATAAGCAGTAGATAATACTAAAGTACCTAATATTTTAAAAAACCATCAAAACATTTTAATAATAACTAGACAACGAGACAATTTGATCTTTGCTTTACATGGGTCTTTTGGCAAGTGGTTCTGGTGTCAAAAAAAGTGATTTTACGATATATAATTGCAAACAAAATTATAATGCCTTTACAAGCTTTATGTTAAAAAACATATCATAAATAGTTCTTTTTGTTTTGCTTTTATGAAAAACTCGAAAATATTAAATTAGTTGTAAAAAGTATTTTTTTGGAGTTTGCTATTGCATTTTATTTCACTGGGTTTCCTGAAGTTGTTCAAAGCTGTCAATGCACAAAAAAAAGCAAAGTTAATAATATTCTATTTTATATTTACAAAATGTTGTTATTGAAGAGACATTATTCAGTCTATAAAAATTTATATTTTTTTTTTGTATATAGATTTGAAGTTATTTGTTTTATATACACTTGATATGAAGATAAACGTATCTAAAAATATCTCAGAAATATTTTTTTGGTCTTTTCCCGCAAATATACACAACAAAAATTTTTTCATATACGGACAATACGTATAATTTATACGTTTCTTTTTTTTAAAAAAAGAGGCCTGTTTAAAACAAATTTCTACGTAGTTCTGCCTAAAATACGTAAAAGTATACTGCACCTATCAAGCTTATATTTTGCTGACTGCCAAACATTTCAACCTTCTTTTAAGGAATTAATTTAGACGTTTTAAATAGCTTACCTATGAAGAAGGATTAACCTGACTTAATTTCTTACATTTACATACCCGCATGAATCATTAATAACTTTTAAAGAATAAAATGACTGGTAAAAACCTTCATAAACGAAATGCCCTGGGAAAATATCCAAGTTTTAAATTACAAACGAGCTCATGCTATCCTCCGATATTATGTAAAGTATATCTTAGCAACAAAGTAATTTTTCTTTTTATTGTATTCTTATTTATATTATTTATTCAGCGTATGTTTCTAATTTCCGCCGCTCCAGAACTTTAGTATTCCAACTAGGGTACAAATAAATAGAAATAGAAAAGCCTACTTCGAAAATCAGAAAATCATGTAAAACAGCTAACTAAACACAAAATATAACAACCCTTGTTTTTTTAGTATGCTATTTGCAAATTCTTATTTTATTATTTGGGTCTTTTATCTTCTGGTCGCAATACATTTTTTATTTGATATTACTATTACGTTGACTGTATTTTTACAGTTTTATAGATATATGGTGATATTTTCAATTTATGGCCTTGTTAATGTTGCTCTTGTATTATTTCTGAGAGGCATAAAATAAGAAAATTAATAAATTAATAAAAATATAAGTTTATAATGAGACTCAATGAATTACGAGCATTTTAAACAAAATATAAAAATATTTTAATAGAGGAGTCGAATTATAACTCCTCGGATAGTTTTCATTAATGAAACTTTCAGCGGATTTATAATTCGACTTCCATATTAAAATATTTTTATATTTTGTATTATAGTGGTCGATATTCTTTAGGCTATATTAAAAACTCATATTTTTATTAATTTATATTTTCATATTTTTGCTTAATTTTATAAAGTGGTTTTCATTAAAATTATAACTTATTTATTTGTTTTACCCAAATCTTTTGTAATACCTTTTTAACTTCATTTATCATATCATCCTTTGTGCTATTCATAAAAAAATCTCTTTTAATATTTAAATTCCTTGATAAATAATTGCCATGATTCCTTCATTATACCTTGTTTCCTTCGTTGTTCATTTTTCAGATGGGTCCACAGGTTTTCAATATTATTGGTGTGGTCCCCATCGCTGTTCTTGAACCCTTGTTAACGGTTTACTATCTTGTGATCAAAACCGAATTCTTTTGCAGCAGGGGGTTACGATGCATGTCCATCCAACGAGAAATGATCCCAGTCTTATTTTCTACTAAAAAGTTTAACAGCTGTAGTGGATTAAAAGTTTAGAACTATTTCCAAAAAGAAGAAATCTGTTCTTCTTCGACTGCACCTACCAACTATACAGCACCCTCTATTTCATCCGCAGCCGACAAGGGAATAACAATTAGTTGGCTGTACATTATTATTGTTTCATCCACTTGCACTCTTTTATCATTTCCACCAATACTTTCACTCATCCCCACATTTATATTTTTAATCAGTCGCTTCTTAAAGCTAATATACGATTTTTCGGAAATAGGATATTGCATTTCACAGGAGAAGTTACTATTATACAGTAGAAAATTATAAAGCCAAAAAAAAATATAATCAAGGA
>JAQFYM010003001.1:0-20527 GCA_034694785.1 Agrenia bidenticulata | reverse complement strand
CGCTTTCTTTCCAAGGTGAAGTAACTACATGTCTTTTTTCCTCCTCAAAAATTTGGGACTGGGAATTTAAATCCTAGAAAAACTTAGCTTCATCTCCACAGAAACAATTAAAAATATTCAAAAAATATTTAAATTTATGAAAAATAATGTACAGGGAGCTTTAAAAATTTAAAAATTTATCCAACAATAAATGGAAATTAAAATCTTAAACTTTGAAAAAAGATTATCGAAGCATATTGGTTTGTTCAATTATCTTGGACAGGATTTTATAGCACAGCGTCGGCCCATTCTGAAAAAAGCTTCAATAATCTTTTTTCAAAGTTAAAGATTTTAATTTCCCTTTATTGTTGGATAAATTTTTAAATTTTTAAAGCTCCCTGTACATTATTTTTCATAAATTTAAATATTTTTTGAATATTTTTAATTGTTTCTGTGGAGATGAAGCTAAGTTTTTCTAGGATTTAAATTCCCAGTCCCAAATTTTTGAGGATGAAAAAAGACATGTAGTTACTTCACCTTGGAAAGAAAGCGTAACTAAGGTTTACGGCCTTGAAAGTAATCACAATTTATGTTCACTAGCAACAGTTTTAGTGAAAGTGAGACGTTCTGTGGTTCAATGCTTCGAATTTTGGTGTATTTTTGTTGTTACTTTATTACACAAAATAATCAAGGTACATATTGCATCATGATTTATGAGGAATATGGATTTTTTGAACCTCTGCTAATTGTGACAATGGATGTTAATCGACAGATGACAAGTTTTGACAAGTGATAGTTGGAGCCGAGCAAACTTGACCCAAGGGGAAAAGGGTTAGTTGAATCAGTAGTTACATTTAATCAAAATCAGGATATGGACGACGAGACAGTGTGGAATCAATTCAGAATCTTTAGACAAGTGAGTTTTGTAATTTGGGAGAACTGGCAGAGGGGACATGTGAGACAGTTGAGGTAAAGCCAACGCCAACAAAGGATTTATTAGCCCAAGTAGTAAGTCAACTTTCGACATCTGGACTTGGAAGGAGAAACCTTCGTGCAGCCAGCGGCTTTGCACAAACTTGCATTGAAATATTTCTGCGAAATAAGGTGACAATTGTAACAGGAGTGTTATTAAATTGTAATTATTCAAGTTTGAAAGACGGAGTGAGTCTCTCGGCTAAACTGAGGTAAATAAACAGTAATTCCACCCTGGCTTGTCTCGATTGTCATTTTATGGTTTTTAAAACCCTTTCGAGACTTGTTATTTGTCTCAACGTACAGCTGCGCTACGGAATGAATGTCATTTGAAATATATTGTATGCTTAAAAGTCTGCTTAATTCTAAATCAGGTTCCCAATCAAAAAATGATGTCGGGGTTGAAGAGACAAACCGGCCAAGAGGATCCCAGTGGTTCTGATGGGAATGGAAATCCGCCGAGAAAGAAAATCATATTTGAGCCCCTGCGAATCGGCCCGGTGTCCAGTTTGGAGGAGATGGATGTTAAGGTGTTGCAGTTTCAGCATGCAAAGCTGAAGCAGGTACGTAATTTTGTAATGAGCTTGCTATTATTTCTGTAAGTAGCTAAAGCTGATGTTATGTGTTAAAAGTAAATCGTATTTAGTTTGATATCTTGTTTGCTGGTTACAATAGAGGCTGGAGCAGAGGCAAAAGCAAGAAATAGACCTTGTGGACCGAATTGATCAGTTGGAGACACGACAAACTCAAGATGACGCCGTGCTGAATGTTATCAATCGTTATTGGAACCAACTAAATGAGGATATTCAAATTCTGCTTCTTCGATTTGCTACTGAAACGTCAGACGAGGCTGAAAGCAAAAGTATGGTCGAGTGTTTGTTTAAATTTATATCCGTCAAAGTTGTAGCAATGAGAAGGCAACGAATAATGTAATTGACTTGTTCAAATGTAAATGTATTTATTTTCGCCTGGTAGATGAAAATGATGCGACAACATCATTTCTTACTCAGCTGTCTACTTGGGATAAATCTGAACTTGATGAAAAGCTAGCAAATAGAGTGGAGGTAATTGTACTACCGTGGTCATATTTAAGTTCTTAGAGACTATGGAATTAATTTATAGTTCGTCATGTAGTTTCTATGTGATTTTGAGATTATTGATGGATCAGTTTTTAATTGATTGGATCAATATTTTGTTTTAGGTATCGAAACGGGCTGTTGCGAGAATTATTCAGGCATTTGATCGCTTACAGCAACGAAATGAAAAAGTATCAAAAGCCCTAAAGGGCGAGTTAGGAGGTAAGCGTAAGCGTTAGTCTCATTCTGGCCTTCCTTTTATTGAATTCTTGTGTGCATGTTTGGATGTTCATATAGTATTTGATATCAGTGTTATGTATTAATCATTTATGGTTTTAGAAGATGCGTTATCACTAAACGAGATCATCAAAGAAGAGTGGGTTCGTATAGAACAAGAGAATAAATGTCTTGGGAATTTCAACACTCATTTAGAGGAAAAGCTACACGTCATGGGCCTGAAAGTAAGTTTCGTCTCCTACATTTTATTGAATTTTGTTTCGATGAAATCTAACTAAGTGTGCCTATTCTTAATTAATAGTTTTCAGAGCTGACGGAAAAGTTAGCAGGAGAGGAAATCAAGGCTGACGAGTTGAAGAATCAAAAAGATGATTTAGAATGGGAAGTAAATAAGCTTATCAGCTACAACGATAAGCTCACTAGTCACATTCACGACCTTAGCGAAAAATACCGCCGCCTTCAGCAAATGTATGGAAGCGAAGACAATAGTAAAAAGGAGAAGAAGGTGGAAATAAGCGATAGCGAAGTTTTTAACTTACGAAAAGAAATTGAAGAGCTTCGTGAAGTGGCTTCAAATCGGTTAAACGAATTAGAAAAACTTCATAAGACTCAAAGAGAAACTTTGAAAGAATTAGAAAAACTTCGAATGGATATTCGTCAGCTTCCAGAGTCGGTCATTGTGGAAACTACAGAATACAAATGCTTGCAATCGAAGTTCTCTGTGATATACAATGACACACTTCAGCTACGAGCAACACTGGAAGATACGAGGAACCAGCTGTTTACCATGAGATCCAATCATTTGAAGCATATTGAGCAGATGGAGGTAAAAAAAAGAATGTCGTTAGTAGATGTATGATACATTTATTAATTAATAGAAATTTT
Organism: Agrenia bidenticulata; assembly: GCA_034694785.1. Classification (NCBI taxonomy): domain Eukaryota; kingdom Metazoa; phylum Arthropoda; class Collembola; order Entomobryomorpha; family Isotomidae; genus Agrenia; species Agrenia bidenticulata. The sequence continues at coordinate 17,378 of JAQFYM010003001.1, read as the reverse complement.
TTCATTATCTGACTTAACACTTGGTTATTATCATTTCCACGTCCAGAGCCAAGAGTTAGTTGTCCAAAAAAAGCTCAGAACTGAAATGATTCGGCTTCAGGACATGCTTGGAATATGTAGGAAAGAGTACGAAATGCTTCGCCTTGAATTCGAACAGAATTTGGCAGCTCATGAACAAACTGGACCTATAAATCGCGAAATGAGGCACTTGATCACTTCTCTCCAGAACCATAATCAACAACTCAAAGGAGATGTGCATCGATACAAGAGGAAGTACCGAGATGTTTGTAGCGAAAGTGCTAAGGTAATAATTTATTTTCAGTTGAAGAAATTGTGCTGAATAAAATGTCACTGATTGGACTTTCCTAAAAAGAGTTGTAACATATAATTGACTATTTTAGCTAAAAAAGCAACGAGAAGAAATTGAAGCTAGGATCCGATCTCAGGAAAAAGAGTTAGCGTCTCAAAATTCTATTATAGATAGTGGAAAAGAAGAAGATGATTCCCTCACTTCGTTTACTGCTGTGATCAAGGAAGAAGGCAATGCTCAGTCATCTTCTAACATAAAGGTTGATCCCGACGGAAGCTCGTCTAATGAGGTACATGTACTTTACACATAAAAATTATGGGGGCGCATGCTAGATTAAACACGACACTTCCAGGGATTTTCTCAAAGATTCATTAAACAGACCACTGTGCAGTGTGCATGGGGGTTGGGAAAGTATGATAATTGAAATGTTTGTGTCAAGAAGTTGAATAGATTTCTAGCAATTGTAAATATTTTAAATAATAGGACTGTGAGATTTCTAAAGGCGAAAAGGTCCATTGTGATTCTCCTGTGAAAAAAGAATGCCGTAAGGATATTAAACCTCTCCTTATCAAACCGGAATCTGATACAGTGAAAGACCTCAAGATTCAACTGAAGTATGCTACTTACTTTGTATTCTATTCTATTGTTGGTGCTGTCGACATGGGATTGTAGTGTTGAAATTGTTTTTACAAAGGATTTTTGTTTATCAGGAAAGCTCTTACGGATCAAAAAGAAATGAAACTTCTCCTGGATATGTACAAAGGCGCTAGTAAAGACCCAAGAGACAAACCTCAGTTAATGATATCGGAAAAGAAACTCCGCCAAGAGGTTGAAGAAGTTAAATCAAACATACGAAAATTGCAAGAGAGCAAGAAAGACGAAAAACGAAAGCTGGCTGATGAAGAAGCTTTGAAAAAAATTAAAAGCCTTGAAGAGACTCTCCATTCATTGCAACGTCAAATTACAAATCAGAAAACAGAGGAGGACGCACTTGTAAGTGAGATGGAAGTGACTGGTCAAGCTTTCGAAGACATGCAAGAGCAGAATGCCCGATTAATACAACAACTTCGAGAGAAAGATGATGCAAATTTCAAACTAATGTCAGATCGCGTAAAGGCTAACCAGTTACAAAAGTTGGCGATGGAGGAGCGTGAATTACTCCAAGAACATGTAAGTGTTGACTATTTTGGCGTCTAAATGAATAATTCATGATAGATTGAAAATTAAGAGTTCAAAATGTGATTTGATGGTTTTTTTTATAGGTAGCAACGCTGTCTAAGCAAGTTGAAGCTCAAAACCAAGTTGTCCGAAAGCTGGAAGAAAAGGAACGCCTTCTGTTGAATAGCATTACGTCAATGGAGAAGGAAGCTGGGTTTCGGCAATCAGCCATGGAATTGCATAAGCGGAAGGCTATCGAAAGTGCTCAGTCTGCTGCCGACTTAAAACTTCATTTAGGTAAGAACAACTAAATAAAAAAAACCTTCGTGAATACTGAATACATTTATATCTCAACTTTATTTCGTTATTGCAGAGAAATACCATTCTCAAATGAAAGATGCTCAGCTAACCGTTGCAGAGAAAACTGCTGCACTTGATGCTGAAGCTTATAAAACTAAGAGATTCCAAGAGCAAATTGCGATCCTGAAGCCAAAATTAGAACGTCTACATAAAATAGAAATGGCCGGAAACACGGACGAAGTCATGATGGAAGAGATTCGAGAATTTAAAGAGATCCTTACATGTCCGTCTTGCAAAGTTAAGCGTAAAGATGCAGTGTTAATCAAGTGCTTCCATGTTTTCTGCTTTGACTGCCTTCGCACACGGTATGAAACTCGGCAGAGGAAATGCCCAAAGTGTAACGCTGCTTTTGGGGCAAATGATTATCATCGTTTGTATTTATCTTAGTTACTCGTACGTAATGACTTTGACAGTTTAGCATTTGGTACCAAATTTTTTGTCTCGAATATTGAAACGGTATAGGATCTTTTACGGGACAGCCTTTCCAGAATTGCTTACTTTTTATGTTAAATATTGTCAATATTGTACTGTTTGTTTGCAAAACGATTTTGTACGATCATTTTATTTTGTTTGTTGGAACCCCCAAATGAAAGTATTTAATCCATATAAATTTCTGTTTAAGATTTTGAAACCTACTTTAAAGCGTTCGAGTTTATTAGATCTTTTGAAGTTGTGACTACGATAGAAAGAACTACCTACGGCTTTGTGATACTTTTACTATACATCGACTTATATCGTATAATAATAGATTTAAACAGTGTGATCATTAGTTTTTTTTAACTTATTATAAGACATGCAGTTACTCATTTGTTAAAAAATTACCGATCGTAACTGATAAGAGTAGGTTTGTAAAAGGTTAGCTAATAAAGCAGAATTATAAAAATTCCTCTGACTGATGAAAGATTATTTCTACATCCTGAGATTTCTTCATCAATCAAGTCTGCAATTAGGCATATAATGATATTATTAATAATTGACATATCTTCATGGTGCATGAAGATAATGACTAAGGAGCATTTTGGGGTATTCGATGAGTTTGATGGAAAGAGTAGATTTGACTTTGGAGAGCCTGTACTTGTGAATAAGAAGGAGGTAGATGGAGCGACAGGGTTGATGTGGAAGTGGAGAGAAGAAGGAAGCCGAAATTGATTCAACTCCAAAGACTCTGACATTTGTTCACACTCGCTCCCTCGCTCACATCCAATCTCCACCGAATAGCCATCAAAATTTTCTTCTCTCAAGGTAAATATTTCTCGATCTTTTTCCATAAATACTTGTGAGGAAATACTTGTTGTTGTAATTCAATATTATTTTTACAACGAAATATAGATTGATAATAATTTGTGTATTTAAAAAAAAATAGATTCTATACGATTCCGAAAGAAATATACTCAACGCCGCTTCAATTCTTAACTTTCTTCCAATTGTGTACAAAAGGATGAAATGCGACGATCAAAAAATTTACGACGATTAGAAATTTAAAGATTAATATTTTTGGTTTAGGACGGACAACTCTAGACCTGCAATTTGAAACTTTTAAACTAATTAGTTAAGGCGTCTGGAAATCAAAAATTTAGTAAACTAAAATGTCACGATCAGTTAGAGCAGAGACAAGGAGTCGAGCCAAGGATGATATCAAGAGAGTTATGCAAGTTGTTGACAAAGTCAGGCATTGGTAAGCTTTTGATAATCAAATTAACCAATGAGATTGCTAAATTTAAAAAATAATGGTAATTTATAAATTTTCTTGTTCAAAAGTTAATATAAATGGATGTTTTCAATTATTTTAGGGAAAAAAAATGGGTCACATTAGGAGATACGACTATGAGAATATATAAATGGGTTCCTGTAGTGTCAGTAGATGTAAGTTTAAAACTTTTAGCCTTTGAAGACATAAGTATTTAATATGAACCATTGTAACGGAATGTTATTTAAAGAAAAAGAAGAAAGAACAAACGAATGGCACGAAAAGGCCATTAGCACCGGAGAACCCTCCAGCGAGTGTTGTTTTAGGCGAAGATTCCAATACAAGTAATTTGATTACTGAAGAACAAAACTTTCTTCCACAATATTCTGAATTTCTATAAAAAATTGTTCTTTGATCATTTTCAGGTTTTTCAATCACAAGTGAATCCCAAGGACCAGTAGACTTTGTTGGTGGTCCTTACACCAATAGCGAAGATTCTCAAAGCTGTGAAGCCTCCTCTCTAGCGAACTCTAATTCTGGATCCGCCACACCCAATGCCAAAAGGCCAAAATTGGATTAGTTGAAACTCTTTGCATTTCTCCAATCAGTACAGAATCTTGTTACGATAGAAATGTAAAATTGACAAGTTATCTCCAACAGCAGAGCTCCAAAAATGCTCGATAAAATGTTATATTTTATTGTGACAAAAGATCCAACGAATATACACCAACAACACTGTTCATCTCCGTTATTAGCTCTGCCTATACGGTCTTCGGCCTTCTGTCCAAGCGTCGTCGGTAGCTGATTCAAGGTTGCCAAAACAAGATGCAATTGATCGTGATGCAAAACCGTTAAAATGTAGGGTTTTAATCCTTAGTAATTAGCAATAGATTATAAGTATGTTGAATTTATACTGGTCGAAATTATATCCTCAATTATTCCCAGCGCATCCTCTAACTATATTTCTCCACTTTTTTAAGAGTTGCTTATGTTGGTTTGAATTTCGATAAATTTTTAAAACTCCTGTTACTATGTTTAGATCTATGCTTTGTTTGCTCTATTTCTAAGGACCTCTATTATGTTATAAATATGTTATCCAAATCTCTGTTACTAGCGAGATAAATGAAAATGAAGGGCCTGGAAGCCTAAACAAACTAGGAATAGTACACTTAAGAGTAATTATGTCCCGCAATGTTATAGTCCTCTGTATACATTTCCAAATAATTGTTTATAGTTGAAAATATTGGATACTACACTATTCCATTGTATAATATGTCTTTGCCGTTTGTTTATAAAAATATCTTTAGATAGACGCGCAGAAAATAACAAAATGCTTTAACTTCAGTTCGTTTTTGAATCCCCCTTGCCTCCCCTTTTCACTCACTCATTTAAATTTATGTTATATCTGTGATCTTAGATTTATAAAATAGTAATTTATTGTTTAAACAAAACAGATTATTCATTTTTATAAAATATTTTAAAGGGAATTTGGGCGTTGAATGAAATCACTGAAAATCAAATTTAAAAACAAACAACAACTCCCTGAACCGATCAGGAACTATTCAATCGGCTTCTTTTATATTTTATCACGAGTTAATTAACATTTCAACACTGAGATTACTACAGCATTTATGATATAATTGTCTGGTTGAATTGAGTCTACTAAAAGGAAGGGATGATAACCGTTTTTATACATATTGTAATTTAATTTACTTCCATTGTGCATTGCATGTCCAAATTCTAATCGAATAAGAAAATATATAGTACTGGCATATTTTGTGTAATAGGTTGCATCTATGTTTTTTTCTTAACGTAATCGCAATTTGAAATGATATTGTGATGCATGTTTATTAATAAGTAAAGTGTTCTGTGCTGGAACCACGTCCATATTCACATAAATAATACATTTGCCAGAAATGTTTTTTTCACTAATGGTGGGGATTAGGAATAAACTCAAGTTTCCATCCAAGTAATGGACACTTTTGTTCACATAGTCTCTTAAAATTCAGAAATTCTAGTATCTAAACCCCCTTGTAAAAACAATCAGAATCAGCATCTTTGCAATTGGAACCTACATTACTTTGACTCGAATGACTTGACTCATGGAAATATTTTTTAAATGCATTTATCTACCAGATAAAGTGGGTCAATCGGTCAATGATGACCCACCGGAAATGCAAAATTTGGCTTCGTAGTTTCTGTAATCATAACTCCATCCTTAGGACCAGAAACAACATATTCGTCTTACGTCTTAATAAGTTTACATTTTTTCCCTCAGCGAGTTAAAAGAGAATTTTAACAGTAAATCAGAATCAGTAAATCTACAGTCATCTCCATGTTCTCATGTCTTGTAGTATTAAGTGTGAAACTAATAGGAACAAAATGTTCATGAGTCATGAAGATGCAGATATGAAATTAGTATCCGACACCTCGTTAGCATTGATCTTCATACAACTTTACAAAAGCCGTCTTATCGCATTCAACTTTTAATATAACAAAACTGAAAAAAAAACCACGGTTCCACCGCATACATCTCCAGTATAGTAACCTGATAGCTTGAAACCTGCCCAGCTCCCCTCAAGCCTCAATATGTCTTAGCAGTAGAGTGCCTATACTATTTTCATGAATTTGATTCATAAAAGTCCGATTCCCTTATCTCAATATCGTATGAGTATCATAGGTTATAACTTGTGTAAGACTATTACATATTCAGAATATAGTTTAATCTAACAATAAAATGCATTTTATACACAAACTGCATTTGTGCACATTAAAAGTATACAGTCTAGCCGTTAAATTTTAAACGATTATGGTTATGCTAAACTAAGGGGACCCTCACACTTCCGCCAATCTAATCAACATAATTAGCGTAACTAGCGTAAGGGGGTATCCTTCCTTAGCCTCAGCATTATCAATATATGACAATTAGTCCTTACTCCAACTCAAGATAATAATTATTATTAACGGAATAAGCAAACACGTCCATGTATCTAATCTACTGACTGTGAATCTGTGAGTAAACTTGGCCAAATAGATGAAAGATAATTTTTTTTAGTCAATTACATTAAATTTTGGATCCGAAAGCAGAGAGGGCAAGTTTGAGGCTTGATGAAAGTTGAGCAGTCAATATGAATTGAACAGACTCAAGATTTCCAAGTTTTTTTACAGTTTCAAATACATGAAATAATACAATTTTGTAATAATCAGTCAGAATTAATCTTGATATCAGAGGTCATCTAGTCATCTTTAATCTTTAATTTCACAAAGAGTACTTTCCACCTGTAGATTTGCTCATATTTTTTATTATCCAGTATCAGCAACAAATTACAAAATTAACTCAGTGTCCTAAGAGTTTAAAGATTCGTTTAAACAAATCCATTGTCATTCCTTCGATTGGAAACTTGTATAATTACGAATTACTACATTATTATGCAATTATTTATATCTATCTAAAAGCACTCTGCTAAAACCATCAAAATACTCCCAAACTCCCAACGCAACAACGTCTTTCATATTTCTTCCTCCCATCCACAAAGACAGAAATATTCAAAGTGAGCATTGCTTATCTTGTCATATCATAAATATTGAATCTCGAGTTTCTGAAATCACATAAGAACACGCTAATATACCAACAGCTAGTGTTTTTAAGCAAAAAAGGCTGTCCACATTCCACATTCGTATGGGAGTCTTTGTGACTTTTGAAAAAGACAGAGAGGGGACGATTGTACAAAATAAATATAGGTTAAGCACGCTAATTCAAAGGCAAACAAATAAGGCGTTATAAATAAAGGGAAACAAGGGAGATAGTGGCTGTGTTTTGCTTAAAAAGAAATGCAACTGTCTCACTTGCCCATGTGGCGTTGGTAAGTAGTGTCAAATCAGTTTGTCAAAGTGTGAAAAGTGAGTGTTGAGAAGTTGTAAGTCTGGAGAAAAGCACTGTTCGCCCTCTACTATGCTGGAGGCTAACCGGCGGTGGAGGCAATTCTAGTCCCGACCTCTGACACGTTTAAAGAAAAACTAAGTGGAACTCGGAGCTTCCTTAGCTTCTTCATGCTCCTTCTTTCGTCATTGCTGATTTGAGTGGCCGCCTCTCCGGACCTCATCGTTTCAAGCTGCGGAAAATTATAGAAAAACCAAGTTTTTTCCAAACGCAAAATCTCCAGTTCACACTTTCACCCCCCGGCCTCTTAATCAACCTTGGGTAAGGTAATCATTAACTTTCAATGTCAATCAAAAGGGGCCACAAGGAGGGCTTGGATCATCAAGTTATTTCCCATCGGACAGACAAAAGAAATTTGCCTCTGAGTTCCACAGTCTACTCACAGCCAGGCACAGTGTTAAGTCTGGTGAAGAGCTGATAGGATAGAGGCAGAGGCGAGTTTTTTGGCGCTCACACTTCCAAAGGGGAATAATCGAGGTCAAAGGGTGACTTTGTTGAGTTTCGAGTTCATATCCAGAGACTGGGGACTTTGAGATAGGGGGAAAGACTTGGTAGGGTTGGACTGTGAAACACTCTTGAATTATCATTTATTCCTCTACTCTTCGTCACTTGTGGGTAGTTAGTTTTGATGGGACTTGTGACTTGGTGTGAACGTTTGCCGTGTGTGGTGTGTGGAGGCTGTAACCGTGACCTTTAGAATTTGAGCTGATATGGACAAATAGCCTTGGTGTCCTCGTAATATTATCAATTTAAAGCTAGTGAGAGAGGAGTAAGGTACTCTAGTTTGTGGGATTTTTTTTTCGCATATCTCTTGATTGTGATTCTTCAGATTATGCTGTTTTAGTTCTATTGTCATGTTGACTGTGGACTGGGGCAGAGACGAGTTGTAAGTAGTCTGTGATTGGGATCAAATACAGGGAGATAAAATTGTTACAACGAGATACAATTTAGTCATTGCACATTGCTGTGTGTACGTTTTAACTATTCGTATCTCCGTTGTAGGATGTAATTATTATGTATTATGATGAATGAGTTGGAGTAGTATAGTTTAAAAAAGTTTACACTCTTATTTGTAATTCCAGCTTGGACTCTTGAGGCTCAGGTGCTTAAGGAAACGGGAAGTAAAAGTTAGGGATAAGATGATCTATTCGGATTCACGTTGGCTGTCGAGAAAAAACGTCATTGTAGATTCACTAGAGTATCAGTTGAAACCTGCTTCTACGGGGAGTACTCAGCTAGAGTCAGTTTGGGGTCTGATCCTGAATTTGAAGCAATAGCCTAATCGTACAGGTACAGAGAAAGTGCTGAGTGAGAGAGCTGATAATTGAAAATGTATTTAGTTTTAATCCTGTGCAACGAAATGTTAATTAGTTTGGATTTACAGGTTGAGGTGGATAGTCTGGATCGATCCCTTCACTATTGGTATTAAGGAAGGGATTAAGGGAATGTTAGATCAAGGGCGAACCATGAGCACATTAGCAACATCTCCCCCCTTCCTTACGCCGGTGACGACGTCTAGCACTGTAACAATGGATTCAGATGATGTTGCCAGTGAAGCTTCTTCCTGTCAAGGGATCGATGGGATTGAGCTTGGAAGTGATGTATCTGCTCCAGTATTGGAAGCCAATTCCGCGGTAGATGAAGATAAAAGAGAGGAAAGTGAAGAAGAAGATCTCGTCTGTGAAGATATGAAACAAGAACTAGATGAGAATATGTTCCCGATTTTCAAGTGTGCAGATTCCATCACTCATTGTATGATGAGACGCAACGCCCAAGTTTCAAATGCAGACTTATCTAAGTTTCGGATTAAATGTGTAACATGCAACCTCTGTTTGGAGCTTCACCAGCTATTTACACATGGCATCGAAACTCATGAAGTATTCACTTGTGTTTGCTGTCTTTCCTACTTCAAGTTTGCCAAAGAACTCATGGTTCATCTTTATCGTGAGCATCGGGTGCCTCCTCAGAAGTTTGCGTCGGGAATAGAGTTTATTAACTCTGGAGGACAAGATACTACTTTATGTTGCGTCGACTGTAATAAGATATTTGACATGACAGATAAAACCGACCAGGACAAATTCCAGAATCATTTGTGTAAGAAAAATGCAGTGATGTGTGACAAATGTGGCGAACTACAATTGGCTAGTTCTCTAGAGACTCATAGGACAACTTGCAATGGAACTTGCACAATGAATCTTGACGACAGCACCACAATATCAACTGCTCAGCTCAGAAACCGAGACAATTCTTGTAAATCATGCGGAAAAAGATTTTCTCCAAGCAAAATTGCTGCTCATGAAAGAGCTTGTTCTCATCGCTTGAATCCTGCAGGAAAGAATCATCATGAAAACGGGGGATCCTCTGATAATACCACAGACCGACTACGGACTACACCGCCGGTTTTGAACAGAGAACACAGTAAACTTCCAATTTTACCAAGTATGAAGGTCAGGAAGAAGCTTATGCCTGATCTCAACCCTGTAAGTGTTGTCATGAGAAGTAACGGATGGAAAGGTCGTTTACCAGTAAATCGTTCAGATGTTGAAGTGACTTTAGTCCAGGGAAACAAGCAGAGACCGGCAAGATTCTCAATACCGTTGTCTCATAAACTTCCACCATCCACTACCCATCATGAAAAGTTTACCCGCGAACACAATTCGAAAAGATCTTCAGCTTCTGCATATTTCAAAGACAATTCAGATGTTAGCATTACTATTGTTCCCGTGGGTGACAAAAGAGGAAGTGGGACTGAGATGTTAAAAATGAATGGACAAATGATTGATAGTGACAATGAAGACACCGGTCATCCTGAAGAAGATGAAGAGGACAGGCTTGTTATAGACGAGACAGATCATTCCAGTTCCCGAGTGGAACACCCAACAGCAATCTCATTGCATCCTTCATTGAAACCTCCTCCCAGACTTGTGAAAATGAATCGTCGCGTCTCGTATTCGAGAGTACTGGACCCTAGTCAAGATAGTTTTTCTGACATTGTTGGAGGAGTGGAAAGGCCAAAAAGAACTCTTCGTAAAGTAAATCATGACGATTTTATGTACGAAAATCTCTCAAAACGGTCATACCAACGTTCTCATTCCATATCCTCAAATTCTCCACCGACACAAAAAATGACAGTGCTCCAACTCGGTCGTCACAGGGGCTCTCTCTCAGTCTCAGCCGGTGCTAAGTCCAATGTGGATCAAAATAGAAAACCCCGAAATCAGTCATCAGGCATATTTAATGATGGTCATTTTGAAGAGAGAGCTAGTCCGGGAAGAACTATACGAAAACTTCAAGTTAAGGGACGGGAGGCCGGTTTCCAACCGTTATCTTATTCAATCCGTCCAATTGGTAAGTTATCTATCAGATATATAATCTGCTGCTGCATACTAACTATTAAAATCATGTGTATTAAACTTTGATTTTTTATTAAGATGATCTCCATTCAAATTATGAAATTGAGGAAGAAGAATCTGAGCCTGAAGTGAAGTTGGACCCTCTGTTACTAGAGAATGACCCTCAGAAACGACTCTACATGCTTATCGAAGAACTATCTGAAAAGTTATCAGAAGATTGGCCCAGTCCAGACATGCCAGGGTATACATGTCAAGAGCCAGATTTTTCTAAGTACGAGATCACCGTCAACTACCATTTAGAAGAAAAACTAGATGAAGATGTTTTAAAACAGATGTTAAAGAAAACGGCACTCAATTGTACTTATTGCCGACAAGTAAAACTCATACGAGTCGATAAGAGGCAGTTAGCTATACACCTTTTCTCCAAACATTTTTGGGATCTGAAGTTCTCTCCGGTTGAGAAGTTAGTAATCAAGCAAGAGAATGAGGAAAACACGAAAGAACTTAAGGCGATTGAAAACACTGACGAAAAAACGAAAGAACTTAAGGCGATTGAAAACACTGACGAAAAAACAAAAGAACTTAAGGCGATCGAAAACAATGACGAAAATACGAAAGAACTTAAGGCGATCGAAAACAATGAAGAAAAGGAACCTGAGCCGATTGAAAAAGTGGAAGCGGAAGAACCGAAACCAATGGAAAATGAGGCCGATGCTACCAACGATATTGAATGTTCGAAGCCGAATTTAGGTGATCAAGCGAATACCTGCAACCCTATTCAATATACGGCAGGTAGCAATGCCCCTGACGATATGCGTGTTGGTATGGATAAACCAGAAGAAGATACAGGACTATCTACTAAAGATCAAGTGACAAACTTAAGTGACAATGTTGACGAATCCTCAGAGGACAAAAATCAGACGGAAAAAGACTCGACTGAATGTGTTGATGAGACAGACGCCATGAAATTCCGCCCTGCAGAACAAGGCGTAGGAACAGAAGATTCAGGAAGTGGCATTGCCTTAGAGAAAATGGATACCACTGAATTTCCTCAGCTCAAACCAATTTTCCCTAAGGCTGAAACAAATCCAAACAGTGAACTTCCTATACCCGAGCCACAAAAACTTGATAATTTTGCAGAAACTCAGGAACCCATGGACACAACTGATGGTATGAAGACAATTGTTCTCGCACCTTCAAACTCAGAAGTTAAGATTTTGGAGGAACCTGTTCGGATTGAATGGAAAGAATTTAAACTATCTGTGCTGACAAAAGTATTTTCATCTACTAACGTAGTATTCTCCTATAAGGACCCCGAAATTCCAGGATTCGGTGATGCCCCTTGCGAATGTCTCTTATGTGGATTTTCCGTTGACTCCCAAAAGAACTTGTTTCCTCATTGGCGAAAGATCCATCGAGGAGTTGCAATGAAATGTGCTATGTGCCAAGGACGATTTCTCTTCGCCGGAGCCCTATTTTCTCATCTCTGCTTAGGGACACCGAATCCAATCATTAAAAGTGAAGTCGATCGAGGAAATTCGAGTACAGGTGGGGGGAAACATCCACCGAATGCAATTACAGACGCAAATGGACTTGGAGGTGACATTCAAGTCGTGGACATGAAAGATGATGACGGGTCTGCCGATACCATTGTTCTGCGTTACCAGTGTGGGATTTGTGACGATGTGCAGCTACCAGGTTTTTTCAACTATATGGTTCATCTAAGGAAAGATCATGTCCGTTGTGAATTATGTCTGGAAGAAATGGCAAGTCAGAAGGAGTTGGAGCATCACATGAAAAAGCACAAGCTTAATCACTTTTGTTGGAAATGCGGAGTCACATACTGTGCGAAACCTAATTTCATGACACATCTCTTTTGGAAACACGGAAGTGAAAGTAAAGACTGTTCCAAATGCTTGAAGAAGAAATGGCCGCATATTTACCATTTTTGCGTCCCTCCAGTTTGCTTCATTTGTGACGTGTGTGGATTTTATTTCACGAAACCAAAATGCTTAATCGTCCACAAAAGGCTGCACACAAGCGAAAAGTTAAAAAAGTGCCCCAAGCATAACTGTACTGAAATGTTCATTTCTAAGAAGCTGCTACAGAAACATCTAGAGAAAATGCACAATCCAAACAACCCTCCTGCTGTAGCCAGCAACAACGAGATAACTTATCCAATTTCAGAATCTCCACCCATCATCGATTCCCCTGAAAAGGAAGACCTCGAAGTTCCTGAACCAGAAGCTCCAGTTTCACCTGAAAATGAGGATCCAGTAACAGATTTAGAAAATCGACCAGAAGAGAAGACTGAAGAATTGAAATTGGAACTGCCAGCAGGTACATTAATTAATTCATGCTTATTGCTTATATTTAGGGTGATAGAGAAATCCTTTTTATATAGAATAATTTCATCATCAATCATTTAATCTTTGATATTTTAGCAGAAGAAAAACCCGAAGATGAAGCAGAAACTGAAAAATCTGAGGAGAAAGAGAAGTTGGAGGAAATTAAGTCACCTTGTGAAGAATCTGAAACACAAGATCCGAACGAAGAGACTCAGAAGCTGCAGGAATTAAAGGAACCAGAAAAACCCTTTAACCTCGCAGAAATTCAAGGTCCAAATCTTTCTGAAGATGAATCGGATTCCGATAGGATGTCTACATCTTCAGACTCGGATACTAAAACTCCCAAAATTCTTTCTCCAACCACCGTCAAGGCTGAATCTAGTACCCCTATTAAAATGGAAATCGGCGACTACGATGCAGATGAAGCATTAGACGCTGACAGCGATTCCGAAATTCTGAATAATCTCAATGCTGAAACTAGTCCCAGTAAAACTAGTGTGATGAATCTAAATATCACTACTCCAGGTAGAATTTACTAATGCCTATTTTTAACAACAAAGACCATCTGAGTTATAATTTGTTTTCATTAATGTCGTAGAAACACCAAAAATTCAGAAGGACTCTAATCCTAGTTTCGATTTCAAAGCGTCATCAGTATCTACAGCTGTTTCCACTAGTGGATTGAGTAATGGATTGATTTCATCTAAAAAAATCAGTACCTTTATCGACGTCGACAATCTAAAAGTCCAGAATGCACAGAGTGTCAAGAAAGTCGCGAATGACTTGATTTTATCGGAGGACTCGGATGGAAATTCAGATTCGGATGATGAGGATTCAGAGAGCGAAATGAAATCTGGGGATAAGCGTGAGAATGACTCGATGAATAAAGGAAAACTAAAACCAAAGGAAAGTGGTGGGAAAACAGCTATGGCCAATCTCCTAGACCATTGTGAAAACCTGGAAAAAAATCTGAATCAATCTGCGATGGACATTGACGGTATGTACATATTGCGTTCATTATTATTAGTGATGCTTATAATCATCAAATCAGATGCAAGATGAAATGATTGTTAGATATTTTAATATTTAATTGGCACATTTCAATCGATATTTTAGATGCGATGCTGGACAAGTCGAATGCAGATCCATTCAAGAAAGTTCCTAGTATTTCTCTTGATCTGAATGCGGGTGCTGACCTCCTCGAAGAAACCGATAAATTAAAACATCATGACGATTTCGGCTCAATGTCTCCGTTACTCCCACCACTAGATGATTTCAACTTTAATGTCCCTGATATTCCAACGTTCGAAGAAAATTCCCTGCCCGAGCACATCATTAGAGAAAATGCCATGTTTTCTCTTCTCCAGGAACATGACTATTGTCTACGAATAGCTGTAAAAAGAAGGCCATCATCCCCCACTTCCCCAGTTCTCAGTCCCGGAGGCGCACTATATAGACAACTATCTGGGAAGAAAATTAGCGAAGGGAAGATAAAGAAGCTTAAAATTATCAAACCAAAAAAGAAGTCAAAAAGTGGATCCAAGAAAAGCTCACATTCTCATTCATCTCACTCTCGTAAACGGCATCGAAGTTCTTCTAGCTCCAGCTCAAGCTCATCCAGCTGCTCTAGCTGTGGAAGTAATTGCAGCTGTTCAAGCTCTAGCTCCAGTTCGTCATCCTCTTCGAGTGAGGATTCGTCCAGTGAGAATGAATATCGACTTGTTCGACCTGCAATACCTACTCAACGGGCTTTTATGAATAATCAAGTATCAACTCCACCCATAAAACGAGGAAGAGGACGACCGAAGGGATCAGTTAATCGAAATAAGGATGGAATTCCAACTGCGAAGAAAAAATCGCCTGGTGGTGCTGGTAAAAGGATTGGTAGATTAGTAGTACCAAAGCCTCCCAAGACGAGTACGTCTGATGGTTCTAAGCCAAAGCGAAAGTACCGCAAAACCAAAGGAAAATTTGGGAGAAAATCTAGTGCTCACCATGAGAAAGAAAATAACTCTGCTCCGTACCCTGATTATCCTGAGGAAAATTTTATCCTTGAGACTGATTTGGAAACTGACGAATCTGGATCTGAAGAAACTTACAGCAGAAAGCAGCTAAATGAAGTGATAGGAAAAATTCCTGCCTTCGACGAAATCTGGACAATGAGTAACGAGCAGTATCTGTTAAAGTTTGTTCGGGGGGTTAAAGATTTAGAAGAATTGAGACCACCTCCACCTCAGCCGAAACCCAGGAAGTTTCATCAGTACAATAGCACGTATTCTGTGAAGCAATCTGGAGGTCCGGAGGCACGACTTAAAGTCCGAAACGTTCCTATTAAGCCCCTTATTGTAAAGAGAAATCTGGCACCAAATGCACAAGCAACGGCTCAATTTATGTTTGGAAACTCACCTTTAATTGGATGTCCTCCAAAACCCCAAGTTATGAGTAATGATTCCAACCCCACCATCCAGGTTTCCGAAGAACCCACCCCTAATGCTGCCACCGCTCCTCCTGCCTCATCCCTTGTATTAGGCCATCGTATAAACTACCAAAAGCCTATCTCTGTTAAAACCACACCGAAAACTCCAGTTATAATTCAACAGCCCCTGACCTTGGCAACTCCAGCTATCTTGGAGGAGTCTACACCATTGCTGTCAGATGGTCTTGTCCCTACTCTGAATACTCCGATAAGACGTCCCAGAATGAAGATCGGCACTGGACGAGGTGGACGAAAGGTTGTCAGCAGTGATGTTTCTTCTCCCGCCCCCTTGGTTGTTGAGACAGGTTCTGGGAACATTGGGGGTAATAGGCTTGAACCTCTGTATTGTATTTGTCAAAGCCCTCATGACAATGTATCCCAGATGATTGGTTGTGATGCTAAGGAGTGTGAGTACCAGTGGTTCCACTTCGAGTGTGTGGGAGTGACAATCCCACCCAAAGGAAAATGGTTTTGTCCTGACTGTCGAGAGAGACGAAAACACAAAGCTGCTGCCATGAAGAAGGTAAGGGATACAATCCCTGCAAATGAAGTTTTTATGGTTTAAACTGTAATCTTAATCTTATATTGTTGAGTAATGAAAATGCTTTCATGTAAATATTGATTTAAATAAGGGAACAGTTTTGTTATAACGGTATTGGGTGGTCTCTCTGCCTACCACCAAACTCCTAAAGATTTATTTTCAAATCTGAAGGTGCAAATTGCAGGAGTCTAACAATAATTATTTGATTCACCTTCCATTTTGAGGATCGAGATGTTTTCTAAGTAAATATTTTGTTTTTTTTGGACGAGAGTAGCGTATGCTGTAGTATTAGTTGTAATTGTAAGGTTATCGTATCGCTGTAATGAATGAATCAGTGAACTTCATAGTTAGGTAAGCGTGTAAGCATGAATCCCGATGAACAGCCTATAATTATGGATGCTGTCAAGTGATTTACATTGGATTTCAAATCGTGAACATAACGTGTTTTTAGGGCTTCTTGAACCCCCTTGAATTTTTGCAACTTTTTTTTTCTTGAAACTGCTATATTGTTATTCCCAACTTCACATCCCTTGTTATATAATACGTAGTTCTAAGTTTTAAATACCATGTAATGTCAATATTGTACTGACTATTTACTTACCCACCACTGGCTACTTTCCACATTCTTCTACACCTGTTGTCACTAGTGGTAAGTTAATAGTTAGTGGCCTAGATAGGGCGTAGGATAGAAAAGAGAATAAAAAAATTCTAAAAAACGTAATCGTGTATATGTTCGGATGACAATGAAATGAAACGTTATGTCATTCTAGCTTCTCTATATGTACAACAATTGACTGCAACACAAAAACAAAGTGATAATTAATAAATGCATTAATTGATTCTGGTTTACCACCGATGATATCCCTACGTGTGTATTCCCTTTTCAAAATATCTACCTCTTTCTGTTCAAACTTAAATTCATGATTGAAACCGTAAGCCTTTGAACATAAACTACATACACTTGACATGAGTTGAGTTTTTAAAAAAAAACGTTAAGCAGCCGTATATTTAAGACCGATGAATTGCAGTGGCATAAATAAAATACAAATGTAGTGCAGAATCATGACTATGATCGAATGACTAACAATTACTCTAGATTAGTTGATTCCATGGATTCATATTTGTGGACACTTACAATGCAAGTACTTTTAGTGATCAGAACCAAATGAGGTGTGACTAGTCTTAAAAAATCAAGTTATCAATAC
>JAQFYM010003000.1:0-20530 GCA_034694785.1 Agrenia bidenticulata | reverse complement strand
CAAAGGCCGAAGTCGTAGCTCTTAACTCGGTTTCCTTGCTTGCTTGCCTCCAACTCAAACAACGCTTCAACAGTAAACTGAGAATTTGACACTCATATTCATACTAGATGGATAAGAACTCATCTTGATAAGTAAACTCAAGCTTCGATGATAACACGGAAGATACAGACGCTATCTCCATCGCCATCCCACTCGAGTAATTAGGCCAACAGCTCAGGAGAATCAGGTCTAGATTTTCAGCCCTCAGCAGTAGACATCCTGCCTACCCAAAAGCCCATGACACAGAAACCGAATTATCTCCTTCCGTCCCTCCTACAAGATTGCATTAACGGGTGACAATATAAATCTAATCCAACATCTACTCCACACAAGGACGAGATCGTCTCATCAGCTGCGTGAGTGTGATATGTGACCATCTCCCTCTCTCATATTATGTCTTTCTTAAAATATCATCATTCGATCCCTTTCTACTCTGTAACGAAAGAGCTCTGAATTTGATCATAAATATAAAACACAGATGCAATCTAAGCTTATTCCGTTTTTTGATTCAAGATATAGCAGAAGAATTTGATGACAATGGTGAGATAAGGAATTTTACCCCTGAATAAAATACGAGTACTTTGTAGCGACAAGCTATGAAAGTGTATACCGACAGACATTTTAAAGATGAAATACTATACATAACATAGTTCTACGAGGAACTAAGAAGTCCATGTCTTTTTAACTCTTTTTTTATGTCCTATGTGCTCAACAGAAGTTGTAATGAAGCTCAGATAAAAGATTTACAATGTGAAAGGGGGAGAAATATCGGATCCAATGAATCCACCAAACCGACTTGTCACTTGAGTATAGTTATGACCTATTTATAGTTCCGGGGAATTTTTTCTCAACTAGGCTTGAATATTGGAGAGTTTGAGAACTCTTAAAAGAATATCCTGGTTTATCCTACCTGTATTTAGGCTAGTAATGACAGTAATATGGTTGGGAGGTTTTTGATAAAAAAACATGAGCATTAATGTCACAAAGGGAAGCCTATATTTTAAACGAAATATCAAAGAAACTTGCTTGGATTGAAAACCTCTTTGATATTATCAAGCTCTAAATATCAGAATCATTCTACATGGTACACCCCATTCATAAAAAAAAGTCTCGAGACTTTACTTGTAATTATTATAGTGTATCAAAGCAAATATTGAAACTGTTATTACCTTACTTAACAATTAAAATAATTATATTAAATACCATCCACATTGCCACCATAAAACATAAAGCATGGAATAACGATACTGCAACAGTAAAGTGACAAATATTAAAAAAAAAAAATTAAATCTGCAAATCTCAAATTTAAAAAAAAAATAAAATAAAAAATAAAATTTTAAAGTCCAAAGTGTGAAGTGCGCCAACTGTAAAGAGTTAGGAAATGTGTAGAGGATTTAAATGCCCTTTATGTCCCACGACACACATCCAGAATCTCCTACGCAACATGGGCTTCCTTCCTTCCCTTATACTATTACCCAAAAAAATCTAGCATGCAAATCGCGAAAAATATCCACCTGTAAGTGCCAGCCCCCCAAATACAGGATTATAAAGTGTCCTACCTTCGTTTCATCACGTTCAATACCACTGCCTACACAATAATATACATGCACAACCAAGTCCGAAACAGCTAACATTCTGCGATTCAACATTGAGGGAAAAAGTAGGCCAAATTTTGCAACTTTCACACAAGGCAATGCTGGCAGGCGGACTCGATGGTTGATAAATTAAATAAAAAAACAGTTTTTCCTTAATAATTTTATGCATGAAATGTATTCTTCATCATCATCATTATAACCCCGAATGAATGGCTTGCTTAGGCTTAATTCTGCTAGGTGGTAAATCAGGGACAGATTCCATTCATTCAAAAGTTTCCAAGGTAGGTCTAGAGTATAATTTACAACTGCCTCTTGTAATTTTCAGCAACTATTTCAAGAATCCGGCATTATGACAACTTTACCTCATTATTTTTAAAGATAAGTTAATTAAAATAAACACAAATTAACTTTTGGCTTTGCGACTCTCACATGCTTTTGCAAAAGTTTAGCGCATAGCTTTTCCTTTTATTGGAAACCAAGTGAATAAGACAAGTTTTATTTCCTAGTTGTTACAATGACACTGTTATTCGTGGTATTAATTGACGATGTACATCAGTCTCTATTTCCTGAGCTTCAATGGCCTATTGTGGTATATGCACTCATTCAACCTAACTCAAAATGATCCCATTTCTTCTAGATTCAAACGATATATCTATATAAATCTTAAAACTTTTGAAAGCCTTTTGATGCCTAAGAACTATTGCATATTTCGGAAACTGCCAAGGCTGATCGTCAGTAAAAGTTACAAAATCTTTACAAGCAAATTATGTGCACATCTAAGAGACATAACAGATTTTTTTAATAGATAATCATCTCAACCCTAATAAGTGAAAGTTAAGCTAAGCCCAAACCCAATTTTGTCAAAGTGAGCTCTCCCAACCAATTAATTTACCATTAAGTTTAAAGTTTTTTTTACAGCGGTATGAAAATAGTACAGAAACCCACGTCAAAAGGCTGAAGGCCAATTCAAGTCTGCTGAAGATAGATAGGATCGAGTAACCTGCAGGCAACACTCCCTTCACTCATGGCAAAGGTGTGCAAAAGTTATTACACACATTTGAAAATTGGAAACGGAAATCTAGAGTATTCCATATTACACAGACGGATGGAGATGAGGGTATAAAACTACTCTCAATTATCTCGACTGTCAATGTTATTCAAATAAAGACAGGCAGATTTAAATAAGAGTTTTATAATCTGATTCACAACGGACTCGGCCCTACCCAGCCTTCATACCCACTGCCGTCTTTCATCATTATCATTATAAACCTGCCGTTTAGATTTGAATTACCCACATGTACGACGTACGTACGCATATTTTATTTTATTTTACATACCTTTATGGGAACTTTTCGAATAAAAGTTCCCTTTACGATGATATAATCTCAAATACGAGATAGAGTCAGAACTATAAAAATAGGTTAGTAGAATAATAGCTAGTGATATAAGGTGATAATAATCATCAAATCCATCTGTTTCGGCCGAAATGGCTTCCAAACCAGAGAGGAATCTCATATAAAAATATATAAGGGTGCTATACTTAGTTCATTTCTATACTTGTACATAGATTTGACCTATTTCTTTGAAAGCATGCAAATATGATTGTATCAAATCAAAATCGAATCACAATCAAACCTATACCAACTCCCCTTTCTTAAGAAAACTTGATTTCTATTATTATTATTGTACGTAATACTTAGCATAAGTGTTCAATACAATTGCCTGACATCCGCCAGACCTAACTACAACTATTACATTAAGAAGCGTATAAAGACAAATTACGATGTGGAACATGTGTAGCTTATAAAGCCTGGAAGAGTTTCCTCATCCTTCCCAAGGGAAATGAAGGAGCTACCCGACTACAAGAATTAGGTTACATTATAACTTAATGTCTTCATCATCATCCCCCTCTGACGTTAAGGTGTGGGAGACTTTGTTTAATTTCCTGGGATTTAGCTGAAGTATTTCCCTCATCTTAGGGCATCAAATACGATTGATGATATCATGTGGGAGAATTTAAAAACTCTAGGTGATCCCCCGAAGCACTAATAACCCTTTGGCTTCCTTCTCCACGGGAAAAACATAAAATAATACAACTCGGAAGAACATTAGAGAAAATAATGTAGCTAGGCTAGTGCAGTATAGTTTTTACGGCTCTCTACACCAAGAGGAGCATATAAATATATACATGTCCTAGCCTCCTCTTTTGTAAGCCACTGACCTACTTTTAGCAAATTCGATTTTGCCATTCTCAGTTGGCGAGTTTGGCGACTCACTGCACACATACAATCTCAACATACGAACCACTACGCTGAACCAAAAAGCGAACATGTATCTTCTATGATAGGACGATGCTTACATGTACCACGATGACATGACAGCTAGTATATACTACTCCATACATATTCTTGTATCTCATAACATTGTTATAAATGGGAGATTATGGCATGTATATGTGACTTTCTACACAGCTCCCAATCCTTACTTTTTCTCAGAGAAGGATGCACTTTTTAAAAAAAGGTTTATTACTCTGAGGAATTAGTGGAAGTAATAGTTGTAGTATTGGTATTGGTGGTATGGAGTAGTTGGTAATAGTGGTCGTACAAGTGGCAAGTGTCTGACAGGCAGGGGATAGTAAATTAAGTTACCAAGTTGTATTAATTTAAAAAGCTTTTTTGCCAGGAAGGATAGAAGAACAGATTGAAAGATGTTTCCGTGTAATTTCCATTACTTGCCTTCACGCCGATTATTCAATAGGTATCAACCCTCATGACCCACTTTTCCTTACGCGTTGCTTGCCTCTGCTGTACCCGTGCTGACTTACCAAGTGTGAGCCAATACCTAAATTATGGTTAAATGCCTCAAGGAATTATATATAGGAAGGAAGTCGTTGGATTGTTATTTGTATTTGTTTCAGTATTTATTTATTTCAAAGAGATGGTTGCAAAATGCTGTTAATGAGACAACAGGGCTACACTGTAATAATCAACGTAGTATTTACAGTCAGAGGTGGAAGTGATAGAATTACAATCTTGAGAATCGATGCTTTAATTTCTCTCCTTTTATTCCTTCTATTAAACAATTAGAAAAAGGTGCGATTCCTATTAAGCTCATTCTGATCCAGCTCAAGATAAAAACGAATAACATCCTATGGAAGATTAGAAACTTTACAGTTCAACATAGCTACTGCGAAAACAATCTTGAATCACAATAAGTTTTTTGATCACTTTTAAATCTACAGGAAGTGGAGCTATTCAACCCAGTATACAAGTGACCAGGCCAAAGAAAATAAACCACAGCAAACTCATCCAAACTCCAAACTTTTTTTTGCTAACCAAAGAGCATTACAGCAACCTCGCACACCGCACGTGAACAGCAAATGACCGTAACCTCTGCTGCCAAGTATCTCAAGTATCCATAATCCCTAATTGCACGTACGATTTAAGCCTATGCTGTTCCTACAGCTCGAGTACATCCACAGAGTAAACACTGTACACTTTCAGTGAACTCACTAACCAACCTAATTACACAGCGTTGTTCATTAGCCCAAACTCAACGTTGCATAATTTACCTATAGGTGATGGGATGGATCATGCGGCAAAGGTTGTGGATATTATGGGTTTACAATTAGTCAGGGATATAGCTAACTGTTTCTCACTCTTTTTTTCTCATGGTAGTGAAGATAAAAGGATAGGAGGCTTCCATTACAAAGCTCCCTTAAGAAACACAACTAGAGAGACTCGACATAAAATCCCATTAATTAGTACTACATTCTTTATATACTGTTCCCAGAGTTTTTCTGCAGATTGGAAAACTTGTTTCGCTATCTCTGCTGCCATGAATTACAATGGGTTGTCCCAAAAGAACCAAGTCTGTGGGTAGGAACTTAAGTGTAATTAAAATACAATTATATTATAAATTTGAACAGCACAGACTAGAGATTAGAGGGGATAGAGGGCTATTGATATTGTAGGGGTGTTTTAAATCCGTTTAAACGAATATTAGTTTAGGAATCATGTGCTAATTGCACATTAGAATTTGTCAACAACTATAACACGCTATTGTCTATCATGTATAGAATAGATTGTCAGTTTTTGTGCCTCTCTGTGAGCCCAACATGTATGTATGTGTGTATGCCCAACCTAAAACTTTGTTGGCTGAACAACGGTGAATAAAGAAAGAGGATAGGAACTTATGATGATATTAATATTCCAATAAAAATTAACGACTCGCAGAGGATGATGATGATGCATACTTTTGCGGGAGGTTGGTCGGGATTTCCCATTTAATATTATAAATCAACTGTTTCCGCCCATTTGATTTCATTGATCTCATTGTTACAAACATAAATGTCAAACTGGGTTTAAATCTAGGTCGAATTTCAACTTAATTAATCTGCCAGTTAGTCAATCTAGTGTTGCTGTCGTATTTTTTTAAGTCTTTGAAATTATACTTACAAAGCTGATATAAACAGGAGTCCCAAATCCCAGTAAATTAAAACCACTACTGGATTCTTATTATTATGAATTGAGGTCAATGGCATTCTACCCATGTAGTAGACAAATAAACACTCGGATCTTATCTGACTTTAACTATTTGTTGTGCAACGGAGACAGAGGAGATTTCAGTGGAAAATTCCACCCAGTCTAAACCATAATGAGTTTTGTAAATTGGCCACAGAGAAATTTACAATTTCCCTCATTTCCACTACACCTAGTCATTGCAGTACACCCTTGATTATTTTAATGTAATACTTAAACATATCATAACGATACAATTCAAGCCACTTAAGCCACACTAAGCCCGAAGATTACAGGAAACGTAGTTTTTTAAAAGCTAAATCTAGTAAAAAGTGAATCTAATCATCAATAGATGACAATGAACAGTATAATGCGAAAGGCTATTGAATTGGATGAACCTGAACCTACAACAATACAGCGGACGTTGGGCATTTATAATCTCATGCTAGTTTGCAAAAAAACAAAACCTATACATCCTAATGCAGGTCAAGTTTTAAAGCCTCAGCCCAACAGAATGATCAAGTCCTCAAGAGCTCGCTGTTCTTCTCTCCCTTGTCGAATCGTATCAGACCCACCCCGTTACCAATCACTGTAACATAATACCAAGTAACATAAGAAAATCACCACACCATATAGCCTTAAAAATTGTAGGAAATCCCGTGAATGAGTTAAGCAATAATTGGGAACAGTGCGTAAATTGCATAGGACACTAATACTACATAATAAAAATAAATAAAAGTAGGTAATAGTAATAACGTGAGTTAAAAATCCCTTCCTTTGGTAATAATCTGCGTACACACAGTCAACTACAGATAGAGGGAGATATAGCCAATGAATATCTGAGAACAACATACCATTAGATACTAACGTTGAAACGTAATGCATATTACATTAATATACAAACTCTGTCCATAACCTACTGACACATATTCCGTCGACTTCGCTCAAAGGCAACTTACGTTGAAATAACATGACGGAGGAGGAGAGAGGCAGATACTACCATTTAAATTTTTAACTACGAGAACCGTCTCGTGTGTATTTAGTTAGTCCACGCTGTTTTTTTTAAATCCTTAAAAGTACATAATCAAAGACTTGTAATCATATATGTTAGTGGGTATCTTGGCTATGAATCTTATTATGCAATGTACACATCGACATAAATTACAGTTGTACGTATGTAAAGGCGCTACCCACGGGATAATCCATCAGGTCATAGCTTATCTTACAATAATAGGATCATCAATCCAGTTTAACAAACATTAATAGACAAAAAAAATCAAAATAATAACAACAAGTCGAGGCTCAAGTCAGAGAACAGTAATATAATAAAAGCTATTTATGAAATCTATAGGCATGACCATAAACCATACAGTACTTAAATAATAACAAGAGTACTTTGTCAGTCATTCACATAGCATAATGTCAGATGTACGAGCACAACATTACAGAGTGAATACAAAAACAATGACTGACAATGGGTTAGCTGACAATTGAGGATGGATTCATAATGTGAAAATAACCCTAGCGTAAAAATAACATTAGAACAATATTTGCAATTTTAATACAGGTGAAACTAACTGGAGAATAATTATTTTGCAATCTCAGGGGCGCTTAATGGGCTGACTAAGTGCGCAGTTAGCTTTCTCATTCAACCACCACTGCACTACTCTCACATCCCTTGGGTGCCTACGACCAACTATCAACTGATACAAATTACCCAAGCCGAAACGGGACTTTCATATAATTTCAATCAAGTCGATTCGAAATTAGCATAGAAAATGAATTCGATTCATAACTCAAATAGTTAAGGTAGTTACAGGTGTGACAATTGCAGGGATGTAGATTATATGTTTTGGCAGTAGACTCTACTTCTGTGTCGACTCTCAATTATGAGCTCATGAGCAAACGGAGTATGTAAAATGATTAAGTAACAACTTTCTGAAAGAACGTGCTCCTAACGTCGTGTTACATAATTGATCACAAGCGATTTCTCCAATAAAATCAATAATTTATTAATCGATACCCACCCAAGCTTGGAAAACCCAAGTACCTGACTAGCCCAATGACAAAGCTGAAGGATGTCAGCTTTTCTCATGGTGGCAGCCCCATTCATTCCTTGTGATCTACGAATGTTATATATTTGCTTTCACTAATCCTTAAGTATCATCAATAACATTGATGAAGGTAAACGGATTAGAGTTCTACGAAAGTAGATTGTGTACTCTCCTAGATGGGAGCGAAGGTGAGGGGTTCCTCATACTGACTAGGACAATTTTTATGATGTTTACCTATCACGACTTATAATGAGGGAGGACACGAAAAGTTACAAATTTGTTCAATTGTTGGCATAAGCATTCTCCTGTATGCAACAATTGGATAAGTTCCCCCCAGGTTATAGTTGCCGACACACGTGGTAGGATAGATTGGGAAATAAGGGAAATTAATTTAGAAACTTTTTCACTATCGAAACTTTGCAAACTATAAACTCTACCCTTTCATAGATTTCCAATACGTTATCCCTTGAATAAATCGGAGAATTCAAAATAACATTCAAGTTTATGGGCAAGCATTATTTCAAAGGCTGTAAGTTCATATTTATACTTATTGAAGGATGGAAATGTATTGGAGGAAGAGTTCTAAAGTTTTTGAATATTTTATGCCTGGTTTCGGTAATGGATTTTCATCATACATGCCTGACCATGTGGAACTGTCTTAGCGTTAGCGTCCTTTACGACTTCACTGGGAGCTCTAAATCAAAAAAAGTGGTTAAATAGGTCAGCAAATCGATGGTCAGACCCCCACCGGTACTGGCACGCTCTACAATCGGTAACTCCTAGCTGCTACACTAAACCACTCTCTCAGATATGACTTTGACATTCATCTAGGCTTCTAAATGCCCGCTTAGCCTATTTTAGTGTTTTTTATGCATCGACAGCTATTTAACAATTTACTAGCACAGCATTTTGAGACAGCCTTTTATCTCTTCTCTAAAAAAAAGAGACACTTATACTCCCGGGTTTCTAAGAATGCATTTCTCGACAGGACTGCATGGACAACAAGAGGTGGGGGAAATAACAAATCTAACGCTAAAGGGTAGTACACAAATAATTTTCATTCACTGATGAATGATGATGAGAACAGTTGGTTTCTTACAATCAAACTTTTTTTAATATTATTATAATATGATTACCAGCCCCATGACGGCGATAAGTTTCCTTGACACACATTCAACAACAATGAGGGCCTACTAATACTACACTACTACTCTACAACTATTTCTTACATTAGAATCCACCATGCAAACAGATATTGCAGAATCAAAATATAAAATAACGTAATAATCAAAGCACCTACTCAAGTGCATAGAGGATCATTAAATATATCCCGAAGGGCATGCAGTGAGGGACTCTTGCAATCCTATACACCTATCTCATGGCGTCAACATATTATTAAAAGTTATCAATTCTCGGAAGGCTTAGTCTAATAATGCAGAGCTTCGACTTTACCCTCACCTTAGTCAATAGTTTTTACGTGATGGCTATATGAGAACCTCATTCTGATTAAAGTTCGAAGTTCAAAGCTATTCTCCTTGGAACGTTTAAATAGGGTAGATGGAAAATCACGTTTCTAATTCTATACATCTGCATATTAAATTAGTATATGAAAATGCATCCGATCCAACATGGTATTTCCCTTCCATCTAATAACTCGTGGTGCATATAGTGTGCACAATACTTTCACAACTTTTAAAAAACATGGAAATTATTATTTTTCACCAGTCATCACTAACACAAAGAATTCGGGTCAAATTTTGAAAAAAAGCCCTCTAAGACTAGAATCGCCACTTGCAAAAATCTGATCAAGTTGTCGGCCATTAGATTTTAAAAAATCTACAAAAAAAGTCCTGTTACTTCCCCTCAGGCTACACCGGATTTTCCTTGTGATGATAAAACATTCCACTACTGACTATACTATAATTTGTTTACTATCACACACACACACACTATAAAGTGGCAAAAGTATTTAGCCCTATTGACCACTTTTCATACACCTGAAAACTAACTACCACAAGTGAATTCATAGCAATCCATATTCTTTGCTTTTCTAGAGAGGAATGATTAAAATGAGAAAATGTTTAGAATAGGCTAAAATAATTTATGACTTATCAATGAGGTCTGTTGTAATGTGACGATTTATTGGTTCGATTGAAGGGGCATAAAAATGTGTGGAGTATCCACTTTAAACATTAGCAGACTTCGGACACGGGATGATTTATGATGTTTTGATTTCATATTGTCGTTTCATAGCCCATTTGGCAAAGATTGCTTTTGGCTATTGAGGTATTATAGGATTAGGAAACTTGTGTTGGTTGGCGGTGGGAGTCTGGTATAATTCTACAGTTTGGATTGGTCTGAAAAATAATCAATCTTCAATTGTTTTGTAATCACGTAAAAGCCAGCTTTTGTTTGTAGGGCAGATAATGGGGCCAAGTGTACCTCACGTAACATACTCGCAAATATGAGGAGAGGAAAATCTAGGAAAAATACGAAACAAGAGCTTTTTTATGCCAAGATGTATAGAAATTCCGGTTGAGGTTCCCACAACAGATTGTCAAAGTTAAGCCCTTTCCACTCTCCGTACATGATAATATTATTTCCCATCCTATAGCCAAATTTTTGGTCAAGGTAAGAACATAATGAATTCCTCAACTAAGCTGAGTTAATAAATATTGAGAAAATCGATGAAACCTCTCAACCTTCTCCACTTTCTTTCACAGAAGCCCCAAAATCCTATAGAGAAGTATTGCCAATCCCATACTGTAGTAAATTAGGATGACAGACACATATCTCTACTGTCTCCGAGCCCAACTTTCTTACTTAGAAATTACTAGGGGGGAACAAAATCCAAAGAATCCACTAAGTCGTTTATTCTTTGGAGAATATACACATGCAAGTCACACTCAACCCATACATACCAAATATATTTATGACGAGCTAGAATTGTAAGCTAAAAAATTCCAGTCTACCGGCAAATATATTCATATTCTTTTCGCAACACAAATTCCCAATCCTAATAGACAACACGGAGAACATTATTCTCTCACCGGCAAAAGAAGAACTCAAACATGCCAGCAGAATGGGCAATCGATAAGTGATGCGCGTGTGTTTTCCGCAAGCTTAAACATATTCCCTACTGCCAACTGATAATCAAACTGTTCAGAGCTCAGATTAGCAGCCCAGGCGATAGACAGAACTAGAACTGAAAGCCAGGACTTGTTCTTGCTCAGTGAGTAAGTAATTGGTGAAGAAATTGGTTAAGAGCTCTTTCCGTATGTCTTAATCTCTTATCGTGTTCCTTATCGGGCTGAACATCCCTCAGAGCTACAGTCTACAGTCGTAGAGATTTACTACTCAGTGCTCGGGATGAAATGCGCTTATTCCTCCAACTGTAACTAAATTGAGCTAAAGGGGGAAAGGGCTGATATAAAATCCGATCGGTAGGAAAATGTTGACATTGCACGTGAACGAGGAAAGTTCTGATTATAAAACACTATGAAGGCACGTGTCATGTAGGCACGTTTGAGAAATGCTTGGGATTTTAGTTACGATTATACACAAGTACAAGTTCGTATAAATTCTCATG
Source organism: Agrenia bidenticulata (assembly GCA_034694785.1). Classification (NCBI taxonomy): domain Eukaryota; kingdom Metazoa; phylum Arthropoda; class Collembola; order Entomobryomorpha; family Isotomidae; genus Agrenia; species Agrenia bidenticulata. Next base: position 8,733 of record JAQFYM010003000.1, on the reverse strand, counting down.
AAACTACATGAAAGGAAATGTGATAAGCTGGCTCATTCCTACGACTTCTGAGGAAGTGACTGAAATATGATTCTGAATATGAAGAGTCTCTGGTTTCTGGGACCAGGAAGGGTGGTTGCTTTCTTAAAATGAACAGAGAGATTGAAAAACATTAGTAACTTACCGAGAATGAGATGAAGTTTAGCATCAGTTTGAAAGGCATAGTGAAGTGTGACAAGGAATGGGGACTGGCGAACGGCTTCCAGGACCTGTCGCTCTGTTTTGGTATGTTCGGTAGTCTTCTTCTTCTGAACGATCGCTGCCTTTTTGAGCACCTTCATTGCATAAAGTTTCTTGTGGTCATAACCCCCAACTTTTCGGACTAGAAAGACTTTCCCATATGCTAGAAAACAAAATAAAAATCAAAGGTCAGAGGTTGAACAAACATCAAAGATATTTACACTGAACAAGACTCAATATTCAAGAATTATTTAGAGAAACGTTTCTAGTTATTCCCCACTATTTTTTCCACCTTGGATAAGTGCAATTTTACAGCCTTGAGTTGAAAGCTATTTTCTCTTGATGTTCAATAAAGTATCAGCCTCTGCACCTACCTTTCAAAAGTTCTAAGACTAAAGTTTAGCTACTCCCTCATACACACGTATGCTAAAAGCATCTTAGACTCGTACTATTAATCGTATAGTCTTTATAGGGTGTGAAATCTTGGCAAATTTTTTGCTCTAATTCCCGAAATAAACAGATCCTCTTCTTTAACGTGAGAAAAATGTCAGTCATGCGAAAGTTCCCTTGCCTATTGCGTTCGAGTTGGATCGAGCTTTGATGTTTTGGGCTGAGCATAGTTTTCTTCATTGCTTTTACAAATTGCTATTGAATTTCGATTGGGATGAGACCAATTTCACTTTTTTTTATTCATCATTCTGGCAGAGTATGAAAGGCTGTGAGAGCGAGTAAAAACATGAAACTCGATACATTCCTTAATTAATTACTGAAGAATTTGTCCAAGGTGACTTATCTATAGTACAACTTTAAGGACTTTATTGGAAAATCAATCAGAAATTTCTGTATGGATTCACACAGATCTACAGGGTAGTGCATATACTGCTATACTAATGAAAGACAAGATCAATACTAGACACAGCAAATATCTATATACAATGCCATCATCAATCAATCACCAAAGTTATAAGGAATCCAACAATCCTGAGTTATTTTCTGAGAAATCCGTTCTCTCTAGTCTTAATCCTAACGAGAGATTTCAAAATCATATTAAGACCTCGGCTATATACGATTATTCAGTTGTATGTTGTATTTAATTGTGAATCACAGGTCCTAGGTAAATAATTAATAACAATTCCCTAGCACTTAATTAAGCGAATCATTTAAAATATCTAAAAAAAACCTTAAATGTGAGAAAATTGATTAAATCTGATTCATATTATTTCAATGAAACTAGCACAGCAAGCATGAACAGAGTTAAAAATGTAAACATTAAAATGAACCGATAAAAATCTATAAAAGAAAGTGATTCTGATACTAAAATGTACGAATACAAAATTCCCCTAATGCTGGTTGGCAAAGCCAGTTCATCATGCACTATTTTACTTACTTAAAAAATTAATACATTCAACATTAGAAAAACCGAGCAGGGGTAAAACCTTTTTTTGACCAAGTTAAAATACTTGATTAGATTCTTTAAGAGCTTCAAACTTCAAAGAACCGATTAGCATAAAAACAAGCATGTCGGCGTTGCTCATTTATGGCTTAGCTTTAGCTTTGCACTTGTACTCAGCCTTGGAGCGCAGATTCTTGACGAATGGAATTTTTTCCACCAAAAGCCAAAAAAGTATCAAGCTAATGAGTGCGAGGAGAAATCAGGTCATAAAAACATTGGATTTTCTCTGAAATCCCATACCCTCCACTCACAATGAGTACACGAGAAGATGATGATACGATACGATAACCGTCTTCAATTGCCAAAGACCCATGCATGCGGTAATGAAACGAACAATCAACACAGTTCAACAATACTTTGTCAGCAACAACAATTATCTCTAGGCAAATACAAACAAAGATATAAAGTATATGGCTAATTCGACCAGCCTGCAAATTCTCTCACAAAGGTCTTGTTTATGCCGTTGTACAGGATCAATGGTTCGTTACTTCAACAACATGCAACGCCTTGTTAATGAAACAACAAGTGGACTTGTTCAAATATATAGAAACAGTAGTTTTTCAAAAAGGGGTGGATCTGAGTAGACTTGATTTATGGCCTGTCTTTGAATATTATATTGAAACGGCTTAGAAATTTTATACAATCAAGTTTAAGTACAATGGAGAAATTTATCTCCACGTGAAGTATTTAATACTACGTCAGGTAATGCGCATTTTCTGGACCGTTTTGCCCACATACTCATTTAGTTATCAAGCTTTTTTCCTATGTGAAAGATCCGAAAGCCTACACGACCCAGTCTCGTCTTCCTTTCTATTGACACTTGACACTTGCTTTTTCAAAATTATACGAGAAAAAGTCACATCCAAACTGAAATGAGACGTTTGAATTCAAAATCTAGACAACATTTAAAGGATGTCCTAACATAACCGGCGTTGCGAAATGCTACTTGGAAATTTAGCATTTCTCTTCATTATGCTAATTTGGTATGGTGTGATTGGATGCAGTGCAGTGTGTACTTACTCTAATATTTACTTTACTTTCAGGATTAGTAAGCTTCATGAAATAATTACAATTGATTCCTTATGAATTTTTGTATTCCTTTACTTTCTCTCATTACGTATATAAATGCAATGGTATTCGATGCCAATTTGCTGGCTAAAAGTTTTTTTAAAGACTGAAATTTGACAGACTCGTTAATTGAGGAAATAACTCTTGATAACTGGTTGCGAAGGCACTTAGACCAGGCTCAGGAGTCACTATATAGACTTTCCTTGTTTATGAAAAATTAATGGTGATCATATATAAAAAGTACCATTGCTCAATCTGGCTCTTCGGAAGAGTAAAACCTATAGGATCTTTCCTCTTCTGGCTGTAGAGATGTTTTAGGGAAAAATATGCTTTGACAAGTTTGTAAATAGTTGGTATACCAAATGTACACGAACTGCATTGAAGCAAGAGGATTTTATTCGCTCTTTAAAGGACGGAGCTTTTGTATTTGCAAGGCTTAGCCTGGCAAAATCTATTTATAGGCAATGCTTTAATACAATAATACTAGCTAAAAACCAGTAGGCTCTTGAGTCGAGTGTCTCAAGGACTTAAAATATCAATCCTGGTCTCCTGCTGGTGGTGGTTTGTTTTTGCCCACACATGCATATTACAAAGCCAGCCGCTTTTATAAGTTGTTCGATTCAAATTTTGATCATCAAATCAGATAATCACCTGATTGAAAATCTGGGAATAAGCTCGGAAGTTATAAATTCATAACAGCATACAAAATGCAATTAAAAATTAACATTCCAACCCCATACAATAATTCAACCATTGATTAATCAATGTAAAACCGTATCTCATATATAATTAGTGTGCCTAGGTTGAATTCAACGAAGCCAACGTCTCTGACCTCAGACAAGGGTCAAGGGACACCAAGCCAGACAGGGGAAACAAAAATGCACATAGATTCGACACAAGATGTAAATGGGTTCCTAGAAAGCATACAAGCCATTCGCACATGCTACATGCACTGAATTTAAAATCCAACCCTTTCCTGCAAATGGAAATTGGTACAATGGACTAGCTGGGGTATTCTAACGGTATTAAGGTGGCTCTTGCCTCAGGACCTGTCTTGAAGACTCTCTTGGTAAATGATTCTACCCAAGCCAATATAATAGCTAATAGCTGCTTTAGGCTCCTGCCATTTCCCACCTTCCCCGTCTCCACTTGTTGTGAATTGGCAAGAGGAATTACCTTATCCCCGCAACCACCTCCGTCACCATACTTTACCCCAAGAGTACAAGTACAATTCCAAGCAGGCAACGCTCGTTGACTTCATTAATACAGTTTTGAGTTTAAATTCCTCCCCCAGCCTAGCAGAGCTATATGTATTTTACTTTTTATGAGAGAGTTCCTTCGCTTTGAAATATAACTGAGGAAGCCAGGCGTGACAAGGCAATTCCACTTGGATGCAGTCACAACTGCTTGGGAAAAAGTTCCTGTAACATCCACCTTCGTTGTTTGTAGCTGCTAAATGAACGGCGGTTCTCAAACATTCACAATGACTTCCTGTACCGTCGTTTCTCGTTTTTGCTGTGATTTCCATTTTTATTTTGCAATCTTATGAAATCGCACTGCTTCGTCAAGATGATTAACACCTCTTTGGGGGCATTTATTGGTTTTATTAATACTATTTCAAAGTCATTAGTCACTGACAGAACTCCCGTTGTTCCTTCTCAACCAGTTCAAAGTCCTACTGGTGACTAGTGCTGATGAGATTCCATTATTGTAATAAGCACGCGATTGTTTTACCTAGCCTCATCATGCAAACTACAAATTAAAGGATCCAAAAACGTTTTCACCTTTCTTATTTCAAATTCAATCTACAAGAAAGTGCATTCCTATGAGCGTCAACCCTTTGAAATTTGAAATCTCTAGGAAATTTGCAATAACAATGCCAACTCAAATATCTCAAATGAAGAATTCAACAGGTTGTTTTTTATCAAGTGGGAACTCGCGTTCATTGCTTTCCCAGGGTATTCTGTAACTCTATGTAATGCAGCGCGGCCTAAATATTTTGTTTTTTAGCTTCAACATCTTGAGAGAACATTTTTGAGGAAAAATCTTGCTGATCCAACCTCTCCAAATAAAATCTACCCACACACGTATAAATTATGTCATTATATCCGTACGTTCTCCGTTTCTTCAGAATTTATTCATCAAACCGTGAAGATGAGGGAAGAAAGGGAGAAACGGTATCTCCCCCCACACATCAGCACATATAGACACATTCATATGAAAGCTTGCTATTATTATTTATGTCTGGATTATTTGCAACTGATTTCTTAAAGAATCTCAAGAAGGAAAAAATCTTCATGAAATAGTTTTACCGTATCACCGACGGATGTTAAATTTACCATGTTTTCCCCAAACTCCATACTACGACTTTACCTTCCTCAGCATGTTCCAATTTTAGAAAACAATACCCCACACTTAAGAACACAGCGGAAAATGTCAATTCTATAAAAAAAACTCCTGCAGTTGACAGCACAATCATAATTTTAGGACATAGGAAGAGAATAATATTATTGCAGCTAATTCACAATTTAATTTTACAAAACAAACGCATTTGGAACCGTGTCAACTTATAAGCATCCCACCCTGACTTGACTCCACAGATGATGATGACATGCCATAGCATCACACATGAAAGAACAGTTGAGCATTGTCAGTCCTATTAGTTTTTGATGCGAAGATAATTCGAAACTTTATTTTATCCAAGCCACAATAACACATAGTTCTTATTGTTATTACAAAACCCGCTCCACAATTCATCATTAATGAAACACTTGTGAAAATAGTTCATATATGATTACACCTTCGACTAGATTCATTTTCCATACTTGCTAACACCTTTTCAATCCTTACTTACTCCTTCCAACACTCACACGCTCGACTAGCATGCACAGAAATTCACTCTAAACTTGCACCTTACCTAAGACATATAATTACATTCTGTCATCAGTAGATCGCCCTGTACACCTACTACTTACTACTACGATCACCTAAGGTCATTCCTCATTAGATTGTAATGGAAAGGTGAAACGACTCAAGGTAAAGGTTTCAACTTCAAAGCTTGTCAAGCTTTTAAAAACCTTGTGGGGATGCACATGTATCATTAATACAATGACTAGGCTAATTTTGAACTGGTTGTCCTAGAAAAAGTACAGAATCAAATAGCCAGTGCCTTTTTCATCGTTGGTGGATGTTTCTTGCGTTTCTCAATAGAAACAAGTTCATTACTTTATTGGATCGGGTGAACATAACTCTATAAGCTTATATTTACAGCCTCATTGAGAAACTTACTGTACAAGTAAGACTCTAACTTCATTTAAATCAAGGCATTTGTAATATGAAGGAGTAATTGAGCTCCTAAAGAGTTTGCTTTGAATGTTGATTAATTTTTCTACCCACATGAACACTTGTGCACATTTCCAATGAAATAGTGACAGTGACTTTTGCATGGGATAATTTTTCAAAAAATCAAACCTGTAGCAGATTACATACTTTTTTTTAATCTCAGGTGTTGTACGAGAGAATCTCACATTCCACGGACGATTTCATTCAACTATTTAATGCCAATCCTACCTCCATACTCCACCCCCCGGCCCTCGACACCATATTATGATGCAGCCAAGCCCGAAGGAAAATTCATCATTTAGTCACTGAAAAAGACAGAGAAGGAATGCAAAATGCAGTGACCTAAATCCAAATCCTGTTACTTTTCTTAAGAACGTTCAGCACAATCACGTACAGAGACTCCAAGCTTTAAAGCCTCGCATTATCATCTTCTCTTAGCCTTTTATTCACCAAAGCTTAAGGAGCTTCTGCCTCTTAAAACATCAACTCTCCTACATCCTCCATTTTCCATTGAATCTTTCAATCCAAAGACTTGGGCTACGCGATCTTTCCCTTCATTTTATGCCACCAAAACTCCCAACATATTTCATTGCATTATAAGCTCCTATGTTTGAGCGAATCAAAAAGGAATTCACCCCCAAAGTTAGATTTCTCCTACTAAACAATACACTAACTTGTGTACAACTCATGTTAGCGTTATAAAGTAACTGAGACCGTTTATCATTTTGTCACTCTTCATCGACTAAAGTGCAACTGATTTCATCCATTTCATCTTTCTCTTTGATATTTGAGTGAGCTTTTTTTCCCTACCCAAATAAAAAAGGAATCAGTCTACCGTGTGAAATGAACTTCCTTATTCTCACTTTTTGCTTTGTTCAGCCTTTTAAAATCAGCTAATGCTATCATCATACGTACTTCTTTATACCACAAGACTCCACGAGAGGTCCATATGGCTCTTTGATTTATAACCATTTCAAATACAGATAGATAGATTACAGATGCTTATAAAGCAAAAATGACCCCATACAGTAAATCCGATTATATTTTATTTTATCATGCTATGCATGAACCACAGCATTTCGTCTTCCCTCAAATTACTTACTCTAAGCCTTTGATAATTTCTTTTATGAGAGTCCGGCCGAATGGGTCATTTAAGATCCGCCATAAATCTAAAAGATCAGACTACCGACTACTCACAGCTCTTAACTACCAATCAGTTACAGTTTGAGATGCTACAGAATACCATCCTAATTGCGTTTTATTTCTAAATGTGGCCAATCCATCTGATAACAACTGCTGTGCAATTACACGCCTGCTGAAAAATATAGCCAAGCCACTAACAATATCGTTCACATCTCTGGAAAAAATTCTTATCAAAATTTGCATTCCCTAACCCTGGTCTTAACTATTTCTAAAAAGTCAACAAACTCCAAGCATGGGAAGTGAAGAAAATAGCAAGAGTCGAAATGCACCAAAACTTTTAGCGTTATATCGGCATCTTCCCTTTAGAGATAAAAGTGGGACATGGACATATTTAGATCAAACCAACACAACCCACAACTAACACTTAAAATCCAACCCCTTCATCCCATATCACATTTGATACGATTTTTATTATCACCAAGAAAGATGCTCTCAGACTGCATGTCAGCATGGGCACGTATTTTTTGTAATACCCAGATTGATAATCTTGATAGTAAAAAGATCTGAGTGAAATATTGACACGTTATTTTAGGGTTCAAGAGGTTCAAAAAGTACGAACAGGTCACATGCAGTAATGCAGTGCAGAGGTTGGCAACTATTTAGGCAGACGCAAGGAACATATACTTGCCACAGTTTTTCATCCACTTACGTGTAGAACGGCAATGGCTCATATGCCAATAAGCGGTCTTGCGACAGTATCAAGACATGAACCAGTGCTGTAATTATTTACCGCAAAACGTCAACATGCCATACCTTTATCAACGAGAGGAATAACCGTAAACGGTATTGTGACAACTACCCAAAGTAGGTCAAGACGCTTGGGCTTCGCATTAAGTTAAGTCGGGATTCGTGATTTTTAAATTTTATCCACCAAACGAGAAAAATCCTACCGGATTTCCTATTCAAGGTGGACTCTAGCCTTATCTTTGTGAGAGTTTTAAGCATAAGCCCGTCATTCCATCTCGATTGTTTTTAGATAGTTTAGTTAGAGCTGTTAATGAGGGCATCTCAAAAAACCATGGGACCAAATACCAAAGCCAATCTAATATAAATCTCCACAAGTAAATCAAAGCGAATCAAAAATCTGCTCAGAGCTTTTAAAGAAGACTCGAAAATGTTCGTGAAACTTTAGTGGGAATTAGAAAGCGTGGATCTGGTGCAAGCTTAGGCAACCATTTCTTTTGTATTTTTGAATTATTTCATTATTATTACAACCAAGTGGAGAATAAGGCACTTATTTAGTCAATTCGTCATACTGGGATCCTCATCTCCCTTTTGTGTTCACCCATTCGTGCCTCGCTCTTTTAGACACTACCTATACGTCCAAACCACTAACCTACCATTGTCATCAGCAGTTTTTATATTTTACTATAAAGGATAGTACAACGTAAGGGGGTTTTTCCGGCCCAACAAACTCTTAAGAACTTTTTTCGACGAATTCTGAGGTC